>VZTO01012254.1:84529-140698 GCA_013400615.1 Syrrhaptes paradoxus
GAAAAAAAAAAAAAGAAATAGAAAGTCATTGTACTTTATTCCTGGTGAGCATCTAAGTGATGATCTTTAAGGTCCTTTCTAACCCTGTTTTATGATTCTATGAAAATATGAAGTTAACCTTCTCTATCTAGTTCAGTGATTTTTTTAAAAAACTATTTTATATAAAGTAGAGATTCTGATGTAATCTGATTTCGACAGGGTCTAGGTCTGTAGGCATAATGCCTGTGCCTCTAGTTGTTAAGTAGAGGTTCAAGACTGATCAATTCTTTTTCACTCTGAAAGTCTTGATATTCTTAAGATAGCTTGCAGAAAAAGAATAAAAATCTTGCCAGTCTTACAGAATGACAGTTCTTGGGTTTTTCTCCTTGTATAAATCTGGAGCATATAAAAGATGACTGATAAAAATGTTGTTATGTGTTGTGGAGTCACACATCTGTCTGCAACATACTGTCTTTTTGTTCAGTGCAGCTCTAATGCTTTAATTCACCTTGTTTGTAACTACTGTTTCCTTTGTATTTTACCATAAACCTGAAAAGGTAGGCTATTTTTTAAGCTTAATATTACCAGTATTGCCTTATTTCAAAGTCTAATACAATTATGAACACACCATAACTTGTGGATGATTAAATTGCAAATTGTGGGTGTCCACCAGGCAACTAGATATATTAAAGCTGTTCACCATCATAAGTCATCCTCATATAGACTGTACATTTTCTAGGTTCAGGCAGAATTGTGCTTGTTCTGCCTGAGGTACATTCTATTGTATTTATGGTTTAGCGGACGTACAGAATATCTTCTTCAAGGAGACACTCGTATATCATTTGAACTTCAGTAGTTATTACGTTATTTTAATGGAAAAATGTTATAAATGAATGAGTTTTATTCTCTCTGCAACATTTATATTTTTGAACATGGCTTTCTCGATGCTGTTATTTTTTGTTTTATGCGAACATGAACTTCTTGTTTATTGCTCACTGATTTTATAAAGATATCTCATTTTCTCCTTGGAGAGCTATAAAGAAAAAAGGTCAAAAAGCAGAAGCTAAGTAAATCAGAGTGTAGTTTCACGGAAGTTTTGTGGAATAAACATGACACCTGTTAAACTAAAATCCAAGTAATCAAGACAAATGCTTTACCTCTTATTTGGCATTATAATTGAACGAGGACTATAATCTGTACAATTTTTTTTTTTAAATGAGATTTTGATTTACAGCATAAACGAAGTGATATCTAGCTTAATCCACATGGAAAATACCTGCGGTTGTTATGAATTTTAACTGTGAGTTCATTAAATAAAACAATTTACTTATCTTGTAAATAGAAGATACCCAAGAAAATGATATTTCAGTGTTGATGTAGCAGAGAGCTCCTTTCCTGTAACTCCATGCTGAACTCCTGTTTCTGATGTTGATACCATTTGAGTCAATGCTGAAGGTGCCAGGCTTGCCTTGCTATTTTGAGGTGCTTAATTTGTATCTGTTTCCTGTTATATTTGTGATTCCTGACCATCTCCCAAGAGTCCTATGTAAAGGAATAATCCTCAGGTGTTCATGTTGTAGATATGTTTTTAGCTACTGAATATTCTCGTCTTCTGGGACACAGCATTCCCGACACAAAATGTCACTTCCCCATCCTGCCCCAAGGCAGCAGCGTTGCAGGCACGGAGAAATGTTCTCAGTGCGATGTTGTGATCCATGAAGATCGCTGTGTGCTCCTCGGTGCCTATGACAGCAATTCTAACACTATGAGTGGATAAAGAAGCGTAGGGGAATTTAAGGCCTTCGGCAGGTGTGGTGACAGAGACAGATTTATTTCTGTATGTAATTTTAAAAACGGTTGTGTAGCTCAACATAAGGGTAGAAGACCCAAATGCACGTGAAATTGCCATTGTTAAGCTGCAGTGGGTTATCCAAACTGGTAGTCTTCACAGGGAAGTGTTATTTGAATTAGGAATGTTGATAGCGGAGGGAACCAGAAATGCCCACAGAGTGCTTGTGATCTTGTAGAAGCTGTGAATTGCTAGATCCTGAGATTATTTGCAGATGAAGTGGAGCCATATTGGTGTAGATTGGGACAGAAATAAGTCAAAGTGCTGGCCTTGGTTCTTTCCTGTCACAGGTTGAAGAGGTAAAGATGTTTTTGATGTCTTCTCCAGAGAACTTAGTATTTGCTTTTTATTTTGTTTGTCTTTTATATAATTGCGCTGGATAATATTGCAAAGTCATATAAAATTAAAATTAAGTTTGGAATAGGGTTTGTTAATTACAGTATTTAACTGTTGTGATTATTGTTTCCTAGGAGATTAATGAGGTGAATTATTGTAACATAATTAAACTACAGTATATCTAATATCTTACATACCCTTGTGGTTCACTGTTATTCAAGTATCACTTGAAGGTTAATTTCACTTAGCTGGTATATATTTGACTTTGGCAATACAGTTTGTATCAAAATATGGTTTTAATTATATTTAAAAGTCATTAGGTAACAGCTCTGCCCAAATTATCACTGTAAGCGTTACTAGTGAAGGTAAGGACATAACAAACAGTAAAATCAGCAGACTTGCATACGTACACAACCTGAATATTCGCACAGAAGCAGGAGTTAATGTATGCTGCCACTTGGGCGCTGATGGTGGCTGCGGAAGGTTAAGCCTTCTCTTCTGCCCGCTCTGATACACTGCAGTTATTCAGTGAATCAAAGTTTAATGGCATAAGGATTTCATTAACATGGAAGATACAATTATATGTGCAAAGTTGCAAATCCAGTAATACAAAATCTCCCCTAAAATGTTTTTGACGGAAGTCTTTTACTAGCAGTAATGAATTCCTCATTTCACAGTCAGAGGCTGTGCCTCAGGCCATTCAAATGGCAGTTTTGTGTGGTACTGTGGCAGGAAATCCTATTGTCTTGCCACATAAAAACTAGAAACATAAAGTAATAACTTTATAGGACAAGATAAAACTATAGATTCATCAAAGCATCCCTTTTCCCCCAGAGAAAGAGATTAGTTTATATACCTTCATTTTTTTTAATCCCTGAAACCAGTCGTCCTCCTTGTCCAGCCACAAACTCAGCTTCATCTTGAATTCGCTATTCTTCACTTATTCTCATACTGGATTTATTAAAAGGATGGATACTCTGTGCTATACTACAATAGAAAAGCTGCCATATTTTTTTCTATATTAGTTCTAGTAACAGACAGTTTTTTACATCTTTTTTTGCTTCCTCTTCAGTAATCCTAAGAAATTATCTTCTCTATAACTCTCTAATTTCCTCTAAGATACGGTGCTAAAGATCTGAGTCTGATATTTTCTCTCTCATCTCGTCCCTGTATAATTTGGACAAAACTAAAATTCTCTCCCCAGAATTGTAGCTCAGGATAGAATCAAACCCAATATGAGACCTTTTTAAAAAAATTAAAACTCAACAGCATATAATTTAATAATTATAATTTGCATCCAATGTGTGGGAGTTAAAGTATTAGTGGTTACAGTTTTGAGTCCAGAGGTTGGCTCATTTCTGGCCAGAGGTCACAAATCTTTGATGTCCAGAAAACACAACATCCTTGAGCATTTAATCTGCGTGGTATTTTATTTTTGGAGATTTATCAGCCAGTATTGGAACAGGGAAACTGCTCAGTATCTTTCTTGGTCATTACTCAGCATGGCTATGATCCTCTTAAATTTATGTCCCATTTTGCATTTCTAGAATAATTTCCACATCTTTTTATGGTAAATACCCCACAACTTCTTTGCTTTTTCTCTGTGATTAGCAGATGATTTTGTGTTATGCACAATACTTTCTTGTTTTTCCCACTGGCGCATATTCTCTATGCTCACTTTCCAGTATTGTGGGGTGACTTCAGGCACCTGCTCTTGCTGTGTTTTGGAGTGGAGTATGTGAGCCATGAATAAGACTACAAACCGAGTTTATCCGGGTCATTCTGAAATTGTTTGCTCTTTCTCCTCGGTTTTTGTTGCCTTAGAAATTGTGTGCCATCAGCAAATGTAATGATTTTGAACACAACATTTCTAAGATCTTGTCAGTTGTAATGTTCCCAGCAGCTCCAGTTTTCTTCTCCACACCCAACAGCTGGCCTGTTTCTTTGTGATATGTGTCTGTGGATCCGTTTGAATTGGTTTTGTCAGTTCTCAAAAATTTGTTCTCCCCCTTTTCAAATCCATCTGCTTCGTGGTACAGTACCAATGCTTTTGTGAATTCTATATAAATTTTCCATTATATTGCTATTGTCTCCAGGTAGGTATCATATTAAAAGACTTCAAATAAATTTGTCCGCTTAGCTGGGGTTTTCCTGCTATCATCATCTTCTAAGTCATGCATTTCTAAATCTGGTTTAATCATTTTCTCTCTTCTGACAGAACTGAGGTCATAACTGAGTCCAGAATAAGAAGCTTGGTCTTTCTAGGGTCTTGGAGCCTTTTGAAGTAAAAATAATTACATTAGCTACTACTCCAGTTCTCTTATACTCCCTTCCATACTTGGTAAGTTATCACAAATCCTGCCGAGGGCTTTCCTTTTCCCCTTAACGCTTTTCTACAGATTTTCTGGTTGTAATTCATCTAGGCCTGGAGCTTTGTCAATGTTTAATAGTTATAATTGCCTAATTAAGGTATCAGCTCTGGTAGACCAGAAACCTTCTTGCTCCGTGGTGTTTCCAGTTTTCAGGAGTGTGTTCACTAATTCTGTCAGATTCTCTGTTCCTTTGTGTATTCGTTGGAAACTGTCTATGAAGATAGGAGTAATCTGTCTCTTTATTTTTAAAACTGCTTTGCTTGAAGATGTTTCCCTCTCTCATTGCTGCCAGGCTATGAGTGAATGAACAAAAAACCCCCAAAGTCACACACAAATATTGATATTACCATGGAACAGTGGGAAGTTTAGTCATTTTCCTTGCTTTTCCAGGAAAAACACAAGCTGTATGATAATGGCAGATGTGTACTTGAGAGATTAAACCATGCGCTTGGGGACCAAGTGTAACCTGTGAAGGTAAGGGGGAGAGATAATTTATGTTAATTGGCAATAAATTAAGTCAAATCCTGCAAGGTAAGTGTGTTTTGCCTGCAACAGTAACTGCTGAGTGATTTCCCTGTCTTTATTTTGACCCCAGAGTTTTCTTGCTCTTGTTCTTCCTGGTTTGTCCCCTGTACCATGGAGGGACGGGGGATTGACTCAGCACCGGGGTGGGTGCCTGGCTGCCAGCTGGGGCCAACCCACCACCACTATTTATCTCAAAGTGTGAAATGGCAGGTGACTGAAGGTGGTATCGGGTGTACTCTATGGACCGTGTATCGCTCGCTTAGCTGGGGTTCTATGTTAGTATATTCATATATAGCCAAGCAGTCCAGTTTTGTGATGTGTGTTCCTTGTCCAACATCAGGTGTCCATCTCTTGGTTAAAAAGGGAATGGGCCAACATGCTTGTTTAAAGGTGCACCCGTACTGCGAAATGTAGCTTTAGAGCTTTTGTGTGTTGCCGCACTGTCAGCTGTGTAAAATGTCAACACAAATACTGTATTTGTGTAGTGTCTCCTGTTCTGCCTGAATCTTGCAGAATTTTTCAAACTTCACTGCACAAAGATGTTATTTTAAAAACTGTTTCAACCACAGCTACTTCAGCCCAGGATGATATTTGTCCTTTTCTGTTCTTTTACCATGTACTAGAGGATTAAAACAGTTTCCTACTTACAGAGGTTAGAAAGAAGGCTTCCTCAGGGGGCATGCTAGTCTGTAATTAAGCACTTAGGGGGTGTGTGTCCAAAAGGCAATTCTTGCAGAGTTCCCTGAAAGCGGCTGACAGCCTGTAGCAGAAGCAGGAGAGTGAACTGTTGATCTGCTCCCCTATGATGCTTTTTTCTCTACCTGTAAATCTTGTATTGGGCTTCAGTTTAGCTTGAAATCTGTTCCTGTAAATATCATAATGTTTGCTGTGAGAGGATGGTTAAAATCCTGTAGAGGATTTGTATTCTTTCTTACCTTGCCTGTTTTGCCATCTGGGGCCCTTATACAGGTGCGTACATGTTTCCTCTGAGGAAGAAAAGATGTCATTGAGTTGCATGTCATTTCATACATAGGACTTTGGTCTGTGACACTGTGCCACCTCCTGCATTAAACTGATGGTAATATGTTGTGTGATAAGTTGTGGCACAATGACCCTTACATCACTTAGCCCTGGTGATTGTCACGGCATTATATTAGCAGTTTCTAGCATATACAGGGGCTTTACAAAGCAGAGTACTGGATAAGGAAGAGCTTCAGAGTGTTATATTCAGTATAATTTTGCAACAGTGTTCTTTTCTATCACATGGGGAGTTTTTTTGGTTTTGGGGGGTTTTTTTAATTAATGCTAGGGAGATGCAATTTTTGGAAGCATAGACTGCATTAACACCACCTATACGTAATAGAGAATAAAACTTAGTGGCACAAAATGCAATGGAATTTGAGGCTAACAAATTTTTCAGGTAGAAACTAGGATCTTGTAAAACTAAAATGACAAAAGAGAAGTGGCCTGACTTCACCAAAACAGCCTATTCTAGACAGAAGTCAGCTGAGACTGGAAATATATGGAAAAGCGCTTTCCATCTTTGTATTAGGGATAGTGGGGACAACCAAAACAAAAGGTAAATGGAGCTCCACTGACACTGGTTATAGGAGGCAACTGCTGGTAAAGGCAGAGATTAAGGAGTTCAGGTACTGTAATAACTTGGGCATTAGCTCGTTCTTGAAGACTTCAGTGACAATATTAATGTGCTTGCATATAATCACATATCTCAGATGGATACATGAGATTTCAGTAAAGTCAGAGTGTTTACACAGGGGTGGAGATTTTATTGGCAGGCTTGGGTGTCCTTTAGAGCTGAAGGATGAGGTCAGAGCAATGCAAGAGGTGGCGGGCAGGAGGATGAGGCTTATGGCAGGTACGTGGCGGTATGATTCTATTGATACTACATCTGACTTGTGTTGATTTGTTTCTTGTGGTTGTTGAATGAATAACAATACTCGAGGCATGATTTACTAATGTTGCTAAGAAAGGAAAAAAGGTTTCCACTTCTGACTATCTGCATATTCATTCCCTTATGTCTTGGGAAACTTGTAGTTTCATGAGATGGACAATGGTTACAGTAGGCAAGAAGCAGGAGCAAGGCTTTAGCTCAGTCACACCTGCCTTGTACTCGATATTTTCAAATGGCTGTATCAGCTTTGCACCATACAGATGGTTTTGGAGTCAGGGCTTTCTGTGTGAAAGATGTCTTATGGCAGGAAGGCAAGAACAATAGCTAACTAGATAGAAAAGTATGGCAGAGCCACTTTTCAGACACTGCCTCTCCACTTTCCTTTCAGGTTTCTCAAAACGTAGCTACCAAGCAGTGTAAGTGCACATAGCAGCTCTGTTTTTCAACACCACAATAGTTAATGACAGTATCTGTAAATGTTTCAGGGGAAAAACGTTTATATGGGTTACTAAAGAAACACTTAAAATAATAGTCTTTAAAAAAATTCTAAAGCAACCATTACATTTTAAAGAAATAAGTCTTGCCCCTTAGAACAAAAAATAATACAGCAGTCTCATCACAGATATTTTTCATTTTTTCTGCATTTGTTGGATAATGAACATTCCTATGTGCTATTTATCTGCTTCTTAAATTTTAACAAGCAATTCTGCTTATAATTGTGACACTTCATGATTTTGTAAAAATTGGCACCTGCTGTGTGTAGGATAATAGCACAATTCAAGATGCAATGTAGGAAGAACTGATTTCTTGCTCATTTTGTCTGGAAATGTCTGAATTGTAAGAGGAGTTACCCTCCTGTTAAAATTCAAAATTACTGTGGAGGTAGATAAAAGGGAGTAGAGATTTTTACTTTTAAAACAAGAAGAAAACCCCAAATAGATTTGATTTTCTTTGTCATGAATGCAGAGAAGAAAGTACTAAAAGTTAATTTGGAAAATAAAAAGGGGTGGCTTTACTAGATTTAGCTGTGATGTCAGCGAGTTAGAATGAAGTTGGGGTAAGATCTCTGAGCAAATATAAATGGTCACTTTTCACCTATGATGAATTTTGCCCTTTGGAGGAAAGAAATGAACTGTATGGCAGTTATTCATCTAGTTAGCAGATTAATTTAGCTTTGGTAATTCTGTATGCACACAGTACACCATACTTCCTTCTTCCTAAAACGAAGGCTAGATCCCGATTTTCTTGACATATAGCAGGGCTCTTGCAGGCCAGGAGCAGAAAGGAGAACGTTTATTTTCATAGTTCTTGAGGTTGACGTCTGTGGTGGGCAGACGGATACACACTGCTGAACCCATAGTCTGTGTTATCGTTATAAACGTAGGGCTTAGAACAGGAGCACGGATGGGGTGAGGTGGGCTGCTTTCTCTGGCAGACAGAATTTGTCATCCCTTGTGGGGTCCTGGTGGAGCCATAGAGTTGCAAATTGCAGTTGACTGGTGAAGACAGTTGTAGAACTTGGAGAAGGCAAAGAAGGGGTATCCTCCCTCTTCCTATTGCTCTTTGAAGAAAGAGCAAGGTCAGGCTGTTCTCTGCAATTTTTCAACAGGGCGATTGGAGAACCCAGGTTAGCCTGAGGAAATGAGATTTCTTTACCTGGGTTGCTTCAGGGCTTTTAGGCAGATGCTTGTGGTCAATAAGCTGGAATCCTTCCTCATCCCAAAGGAGTTGACAGTCTGGTGAAAACGCGTAACACTGGACCCAAGGCTCAGCATACGCTACAGCAGAGAAAAACTTTGTGATGGAGTTTGCAGCCACATCGTTGGGAGAGCAAAGGCTTTGCATTGCCAAGAAGCACTCAGGAGCAAGAAAACAAGGGAAAAGATTTCCCATTAAGTGTTTAAATGAACAAAATCACAGCAACTTTAGTAGTTGCATATTTACTGTTTACCTACTTGAGATCCAGGCAAATTAGCAGCAGCCATCTCATTTTTGTTTCTTGCAGATTATTCTGCTGGGACTTTTACTTAAAACTTCCCTTAGGCACAGAGGAACCATTGGTGATATTTTTTTTTTCCTGGATTGTCTTGGCTTTAATTACCTTTTGGGATTTGAAATAAGCCTTATGTTTCCACCAGATCATGTTTACTACAGAAGGCTGTGGCAAAGAGATCAGCAGGGATATTTACTATAAAATCAAAATTTCACATAAAATGTATTTTAAATGTAGTCAAGTAAACATTCCCTTCTGCTTCCTGAAAAGCCCTCTGGCCAGGTTTAATAGTGTTTCATATATTTTGAACTGAATAACTTGTGTCGAATCTCCCCTTCCTGCACTACTCAATTTTTACTGGGAATATGATTACATTGAAATGAGACTCCATCAGAGAAATAACATATTGGATGGGCAGTAGACCAAGGCGAATTTCTGAGCACTTTGCATAAATTTTTCCATCCATAATAGCAGCTTCAAAACTTGAGCGAAAGAGCTAACCTGTCAGATTGCAATTTCTATTCATGGTTGCTTGAAACACCTTGTTCGACAGAGAATCATCAGGTTTGTTCGATGTTTACCTGCAAATAAATTTGGTATAAAAACAACTCAAATAAGCATAATGTCATTCCAAAACTGGAGGGAGGCAGGGTTTTAGCCGCTACTAGGTATGTATAGATATGTTATAATGAATTCATACACTATTTAGGCATCTTGGTGCCAGCAGAAAGCATCACCGATATTGGCCACCGTGAGAAGCTTCCCAGGACATGTCATCAGCAGAGCAGGCACACAGTGCGGGTAGAGGGTATAGAAAAAGGTGAATAAGATAGTCCTAGCAATTTCCTGTTGTTGACTGGAGTAGTGCTGGCAGGTTTGTTAAAAACAGTCAAATTGCAGCAAGCCTTAGAATAGGGATAAATGTGTAATGCTCAGAAGAAGAAACATTTTTGAAAATCATCTTTCACTGGAGTAGAACCCCAGATGCTATCCATAGCAATGAGTTCCTTTGCATATAATGCTTTTCTGCCAATTCTAATGCAGTTGGATATGTACTGCTGAAGAGCTAGGGCACAGTCAAAGTATATTTTATTTATGTTTTTAGTGCATGTGTATATACACACACTGAAATTATTGAATGTGTATATGTACATGTCAAATGGGCACAATCCTGGCTCATCGGTATGTACTGTGCACCTGAAGATGCTCTTCCTTATTTAACTTTTTTTAAAGATAGAACTGAAGAAGTCTATGAGGGAAAGAAGTTCTTCCAGTACCTTACTGAATTAATGATATTCTTGTAGCTGTTGTTCATCAAATGATAATATATTACAATTACTGTTGGCTTCAGTCCGATGGTCTTTTTGAACATCGTTGAATGTCTGTCTGGCTGCTTGGTGTGCATTTCAGGCAAACAGGAAATCAGGTTTAGACTTGAATTTGAAGTTATCTTTTTCTGCTCCTATAGAATGGATATTTCTCAACACAGGGGTTTTTTTTTCAGATGAATATTCTGTGCGTTTGATTTAGAGTCTGCATATAAACTGTGTGCACTAGAGCTATTCAGTATAAGAAGAAAAGATGAAAAAGAGAGAGAATGGAAGAAGTACTTTTTAAAGGTCTGGTATAAAGTTAAGCGGTGTGTTCCTGTTTACCTTTGCTTACAATATAAGAAGCCAAGGCCATAATTAATTAAGAGAAATACTATACAATGTGTAATTAACGTGTGTTACTGCTTGTCAGAAGACATGCAAATAAAATAGTGTCATTCACAAAAAGATTCGACATTTCTGTGAATAATAAAATACTGACAGTTACATTACAGATTTTTAAAAATTGTTTTCTAAAAGAAACTCTTTTGCTTAAAAACAGATATCAACTCTCATTAGGAAGAGACATCCTCTACTGGCAACCTGTTGTGTAAAAATTCATTGGGAGTTAGGCAGTTAGATACCTTAGAAAACAATCTGGCATTAAGTTACTCAGAGCTCCTATTGTGTTCTGTATAGAAAATATCATTGCGTTAAACAGTTGCTTCTGTTGTAATTAATGAACTGCTTAAACCCTTATAAATGATCTCTGCATTCCAATAAATGTCACTGGGTTATAAAGAATTGGGTATCAAACTCCGTCCTGCCCTGTATTGTTCCCTCTGTCCCATTTGCTCCTTTACTGCTGTGTACACATCTCACACACATTTCCATTAACAAACCTCTCTCTGGCACTGTTCGGATTCTGTGATTATCCACAAGACACAACATCCTGTGATCCTGCCTTATCTTAGTCACGCCAGACAGAATGTGGGCATATCAGTCACAGATTTGTATACAGCCTGCAGAAAAGCTTGAAGAGTGAGGCTGCATTTTCTTCTTTTATTGCATTGCTGGTTACTTAAAGGAAAAACATCACATGAAAGTCGTATTTCTGATGAAGTCTTGGATTTGTTATTTCTACAAATAACCTGAAGATTAATGAAACTGAAAGCAGCAATCTTGCACTTATTAGTGCTACAAATACCTTTAAGACTGATGAAAATGAAAGAAGCTGGTCAGGCCAAAAAGGCTTTTTCTTCCTATTTTTTCTTCACGTTGGTTTGACTGTACAACTGGAGGCACTTCCTGTAGAATTTTTCTGTATTAAAGCAGAAACTCACAGAAAAGGCTTTTAAGAATATCCACAGGTGAACAGACAGAAGCCCCTGTGTCTTTCTGTACCACTGTTTCCAGGGAATTGTAGGACAGAAGTTCCTAACTACCTGATCTTTGATGCATCAGGATAAATGGACAACCATTTTTAAGAGTTTACCCTTGAAGGTTCTAATAGGAGCTATGGGCCATCTTGAAAATCGACGCTATAATAATTTGAAGGAATCAGTGTCAGAAAATTGATTTGCTTGAAAGCAGTTTATTTCAATTTGAATATTTTCAAATTGTGCTCGGTACCTAAGGTAGCACGCCTGAAGAAGATGATCCTGTTACCATGGTTTCAGGCAGAGATTTGGGTTACTATGGTGTCAGCCTTTACTTCTCGCTGTGCGGGAAAGTATGATGTGACCTGGGCAAGGTCATGTAGACTTAAATCCTCAAAGAGGCTAAGCTGGAGCAATGGAAATTAGTTGCTGCAGTGAAGGTCTTTTATGCACCTGCTGCCTAAAGGAGAGACTTGAGCCCTACACGTGCTTTCTTATATAGTCCAGGGCATTCGATTCCGATCTGGAGAAGTTAGCGCTCTCCTCTGAAAGACGGGGCCTGGTGGTTTATTGCAGATCACAGCCCTTTTTGTCCAACTTTTATTAATAGCTAGGTACCAGGAGGCACATTCCTCTTTCCAAAGCTGTGGGGATTACATCCTCCCCTGGAGATGGGCATCAAAACTGAAGTCCCTCTTTTCCTTTGGAATGGGCCGCTCACAGGGAGATGAAGCTTTATTCAGTAGTTCAGTAACATTTTTGAGGACATGCATGAGGAGTGTCAGTACTTCTGTTCTCACTGACAGAACTGCATGTGTGGCTGTCAGAGGGTGGCAGGGCAGGCACCAGGAACACCTTCGGCTTTTAGAGGAGACCCACCTGAATCGGGACGGGGTGGGGGGAGAGGCACCCGTGGGCTTTGCAGCTCACAGAGAGGAAGGCTGGAGCTGCGGTCACTGTTCCAAAGACTGCGTGTGGGTTTCACGCACAACAGTTGGTGGGTCAAAGACATAAACAGCCTTTGGAGCACGAGCGGTTACCATGAAGACTGGAATGTGCTTTGACGCTGTGGTTTGTTGCACCTTGTGTCTTGATTAAGTTCCAGATAGTTTAAAGGGCTGGCACACTAAGGTGGTGGGTCTAGCTGAGGGGCTCAAGCTGGGAGCAGGTATCACAGTTGCCAGGATTGGGTCACAGCAAGCTAGAAAATCCCTCCAAACCTTTTTTTCTGAGAGAAAGCAGCAGAATACATAGGAAACCTAGATTGTGGATCAAAACGGAGTTAGGTTTGGGCTAGAGCACAGTCTGTTCAGCACCAAGAAAAAAGCCCAACCCCAATGCACAACTCTTCTCCAGGCCCAGAGAACCTCTCAGCAAAAATGTAGATAGTATCAGGGATTTTTCATTATTTGGTTAATTGATTAGTTATTGGGGGTTTTTTATTTGTTTGTATGTCTGGTTTTGTATTTTCCTTTAGGTAGGGCTTTTAACTTTGCATCCTGAGATTTCAGTATGTAAATTCCATTCAAGTCTTATTCCAGGTTCTTAAATCCTATTGCAGGTTTTGCCTTTTGTGTTTTGATTTTGGTTTTCTATCTATAATCTAGAAATCCAGTTACATCGGAGGGCTGCTACAATGATGATATCACAGGATTTTGATGCTGTGGTAATAGATACAGGCTTAGTATCATATCTCGATTGCACCTGGAGTAGTGCCAATTTATCTACTTCATCACCATGAAGCAGTTCTTCGGTCCTGAGTGTACAGTTATAAGTGTTATTCCAAAGTAATAATATTATCTCTCCAGCTTATACCTGGAGGGGAATTATGTTAAGTAGCAGTATAGTATAATTATTTCAGTGAAAAGCTGTAGCTCTGCCAAAAAAAAAAGGTATGGTTTTATACACATGCAAACACACAATAATCAGATACACAACAGTGATTTTAATTGTTATAAATCAATCTGAATGGCAGCGATCTGAATGGCACTTCAAAATCCATTAAGTACTTCATTCCTGAATGAAACTGTGTTACTTGGAAGGATACAAATTTTTAATATTCTTGGTTACTGTTGCTTGTAAAAAAAACAAATGTCTTATTTTGTTTTCTTGCAGACACACACTTTCCATTCTCCCCAGTTTTATCGTGGCTGCTGGGCCACATCTGCCCTTTAGCCTTGTCCTGGGTATTCTGTTTCGAAGCAGGGAAAGGAGGTTAAAGAATCAAGGGAGGTGCAGCACTGGAAATGGACTGCTGCTTAATGCTTTGTTTCATGGTAATACAGCAGGCAATGGTGTGATCTTGCCATAGCATTGATCATATTCTTACTCGAGAAGAGGACATTTCTAGAATGTAGGGACTAGCCCTGTCCCTTATGTCAGCTTGAAGCGNAGACTTGCCTTGCTACTTCCTTTCTTTTTTCCTTCCACTTTACTCTCTACTTTTTCGTTTCTGTTTACTAACCCTGTCCCTTATGTCAGCTTGAAGCATTCCTTTTGCATTTGATTTTATGATGCCCTGAAAATCCATCTCTGGAGAAGGAAGGTAGTAGCTGGAATAAGTATAGCGCTGATCAATGTCTCTGCTGGATTATTTTGTTCTGTTGGCACTTATTGGATACAGTCAAACCCTTGAGTTATTTTACAGTCTAGCAAAGTGTAGACTGCCCGGAGAGCTTGGCTGTGGGCACTGGTTGGTCTGGGCAGTGTTTGAGAAGGCTGTTTCACAGGTTCAGCTGGCACCAGGGTGTTTAGGCTTCGAGATGGGGATAGCGATGTGGAGAAGCTGTGCAAATATGAATTTTACTTCCTCTCTGAAAAAGTAAGATATTTCCTGAAAAATCAGAAGCATCTGTTGCCTTCTAAAATGGAGATCTTACTTATTCCATTTTGTTATCATGCTTAAATTTAGGATGTGTCAGGTACCCACTAAAGAGAAAAAAAATCGAAGACAGTTAAATGTACAATGAATCAAAACCAGTTCTGATTTCCGAAGACTAGCTAATGTTTGATGGTTTATTCTTCCTGTGGTCATTGTTATCTAAAGAGTAACCAGGAATGAGAAAGGCATATACGCATAATGTCAATTTAGTCTTTTTTCAGTAAAATTTGAAAAGTCACTTTTTTCCTTTTTTTTTTTTTTTTTNGTCTGGGCAGTGTTTGAGAAGGCTGTTTCACAGGTTCAGTTGGCACTAGGGTGTTTAGACTTCGAGATGGGGATAGCGATGTGGAGAAGCTGTGCAAATATGAATTTTACTTCCTCTCTGAAAAAGTAAGATATTTCCTGAAAAATCAGAAGCATCTGTTGCCTTCTAAAATGGAGATCTTACTTATTCCATTTTGTTATCATGCTTAAATTTAGGATGTGTCAGGTACCCACTAAAGAGAAAAAAAATCGAAGACAGTTAAATGTACAATGAATCAAAACCAGTTCTGATTTCCGAAGACTAGCTAATGTTTGATGGTTTATTCTTCCTGTGGTCATTGTTATCTAAAGAGTAACCAAGAATGAGAAAGGCACATACACATAATGTCAATTTATTCTTTTTTTCAGTAAAATTTGAAAAGCTTTAGGAACCTCAGTGAAGGGTTGGTGCTTAACTTTGGCGAGATTGTTTTACAATCGTACTCCGCAAGCTAAACTGTGAAGAGTACACCACTGTCTGTAAAGACAAACCTCAAAACTGGTGTCTTGGTACTCAAGTATAAAATTTTACAATCATTTACATCACTAAGATATACTGGCACAAAACAAATGGGAGTCTGGGTAGGATTGATCCTAGATGTGCCAGTGGTTTATGCAAGTTCACCTCAAACTCTGTCTCTTGTGTAAGTCAGTCCAGGGGCACCATCTGTAGCTTGCCTTTGAAGCTGTTATGGGTCATTTATATCTGCGTATTGAATACTGAGCTGTTATTTATGGAAGAAAGAGAGAAATTTTAAAAGCTCACCCTTTTAAATGAAATATTCCAGTTTGGTGTTATGACAGTTAAACGTACAAGCAATATCTTGCTCATTTTGCTTACGATTAAACTGCTGTAAATATCTGTCTAAATTGTATTACAAACACACATGTTTCCTAGGTAAGATGTATGTAAGCATGTACTTCTGGACTTTGCTGATCATATTTGTTAAATATGCTCCAGCAGGAAGAATATATATATTTTTTTAAAGTGCAAGCAGTATAAAAAATATCCAGGCCTGGATACTCAGCAAATAGATTTTGGTAAAATCCTCTAGTTGGGATTTTGGGGGGAAATTGGGGGTTAGTTTTGAGGTGAGTTTTGTGTAAAGAATTAAAATTAGAAAAGAAGGATTGATAGTCCCTTTGTAAAGCTGAAAAGGTACTTTAAAGAGCATTTTTGCAAGTGTGCTGTCCCATCTGGCAAACAACTTTGAAAGAATCGTATTCTAAAGAAAGTTGATTGTATTATGCTGAGTTTTGAGGTTTTAGATATAATTCAATCACATTGCCAGAAGGATATTTTAGATAACTTAAATGAGTCAGTAACTTATCTCTGTTTTCGCAGGATGGAATGCATAGCTCTTCCTTCAGTTCATTGTCGCACGGGGCTTTGCACAAGCACTGTGTAACTCAGGGAGTCACCAGAAAAGTGGAAAGGATATCATGATCCATCAGCTGCTAGGTCAGCTCCTGAGGTCATTAATGTCAACAAAGGACTTGGGACTGTTCCACGTAGCTTCACTTGGGTGAGAGCTGTTTGTCAGGGCTCAGCTGGCCACCAGAATTAACCAGGTTTGAACATCAACACGTGAATTACCAAAACCCTCAAAAATTTTAATAGCTCTGAAGAATCAAGTCATTAACTAAACTCTCATTAAGGGAAAAAGGAAACTTTTTAAATAATTTGGCTTAAACAGTGAAAGCCTACTGAAGCACTCTGCCCTGAAGGCAGCAGGTAGCAGAAACTATCAGAGGTAGAACATGTTTCATATTGGGTTCTTCTTTTGAAAACAGACTTTTATAAGAGTGTCACTGTGTTCACTTACATCCAGGCAGGACATTTGCTCCCAGACACATGATACGTAAACACCTGAATGGGTTTGCAGACTCAGGTTAGAAGAGGGCTGTGTACCACCCTGTTGTGTGCATTGCAGTGGGGAAATTTGGGAGGAACGTGTACAGTAATTACGTTTCAGTGTGCTGGTTAGCTGGTATGAAATAACTGAAACCTGCAGCTCTTGGTTTTATTTAATTGCATTTTAGCTTGTGTTTCATATTTGATATCAGTTTTACCATGTAGTATTTTACAGTGAGAAGGCACACGGTATTGGAGACCTGCATCTCCATACTTCAAAAAATGATAAATGATATTTCAGTATGTCCCCCTGGGGCTGTCTCTAACTTTCTGACATGTTGACAGCTGTAAGTGCTTTAAATAATTCCAGTGTGTGGTTTCAATCATACCTCTCTCCTTTTACTCTTTTTTAAATCACCTATTTTTTCTGCTTTCTTGTCTTCCTGTAAAACATATGACTATCTGCTGCTTACTCTGTTTTGTGGCCTGTGTCATCCTTCACTTCAGTGCAGTAGCGCTTGCTAGGCCATTGTAGTAAGAACCAAATACAATTGTCCAGGAGGAAGATAACTTGTTGAGGGCTCAGGGAATCTCTTGTCATTCATGTCTGTTTAGATGGAGAGCTCTTTTATGAAAGGGATCTCTTGTAAAACGTGCAGCACCAGGCAGACTTTGGCTGCAATTTCAGCTGAAGTGTACAGAACTATCTTAGTACATTTACTAAAATAAACCAGTGATCTTACTGTTAATATTTATTTCATTAATCTAAGTACTGTGGATTCAATTCTATTTATTTTCTATTTCCTGTGTTAAAGGTATACTTTTTGAAATGTTTTAACACTAAAAAAACCCCCACACAGCAGGACTGAGAAAACTGTCATTCAGATCATTGTCATGCATTTAGTTATATACCAAGTTATCGTGATTATTGCTAGTCTGAAGTGAGAAGTTTCTTAAATTATTCACTTTCTGGGTTTTTTCAAGATGGAGACCCAAAAAGTAAGGCACAAACCTTCACAGTTATTTCTGAGGAATATTGAGGGAGTGGGGGACAGATGTGGCACTGCTAAATCTGATTGCTTATTAGAAGTCATGGGGATGTAATCAATGTCAGCTTTCACTGCAATAGGTGTGGCTCCTAATCTCCTCAAAATACAGGTGAAATGAGTCTGTTCATGCAAAGCAGCAGGTAGGTGCACCTTGGGATACGGGTACCCCATGGGGTCACATGTGGGTGTCTTAACATCAGTGGTACATTTCCCTCTTCTCCCTTGCCCACAAGACATCCTGGTCTTGTCTCGCATAATAAGCACATGTGTAGATCATGTGTAGGGGTGTTTAGATAGTGGTGATTCTTGTAGCTGGTAGGTCAGAAGGTGTGAGACTATAACTACGCCCTGTGTACGTATTCTGAAGGTGTGAATCCCTTTTGTGTTTCTTCCTGAATGACTTCTCAGGTTGTTTTGCAGTAGAGGTTAATTGAAGGAAATGGTGTTATCCTGATGCTAATGTATGTCATGTGTTAGTTCCATCTGTAGAATGCCAGATAAAATTTGAATAGTGTTTACAGTATAGCTATAGCTTCTTCCAGGGCCAAAAAAAAAAATCCTATACTAGCCCAAAGAGAATACATGAATTCACCTTTTTAAATCAACGTTGAAAACAATCTAAAAGCAAATCATTATATTTGGCAGTGATGTATTTTTTTAGTACATCAGACTGAATTCACCAAGAACACTTTTGAAGAATAAAATGGTAATAATAATATTAATCTACAAGTAACTTCAAAAAACATTTCTTCACTGTAATTAAATCACTAATCGGACTAAAATTCATAACATTGATTTATCATAACAGATAATATTGGGTGTTTTGTACACTGTGATAATAACGCTGTTTTATTAAGTAACGATATTCCTTATAGGTGTATCATTAGCCGCCTCACAAGTTTTGATCATTGCTTGAAGGAGAAAAGAATAAAAACAACTTGGGAAATTTGTTTGTTTAAAACCATTTGAGCTTAGCTGCTTTCAAACACCAAGTACTTTTTTAAGGTTTTGTGTTTGTAAAGGAAATAATTTAGAATCTCTCTCATGTAAAAGATGATCTGACTCATTGTAATGAACTAACCCATATTTAATGTCAGCACAGATAGGCTGACAAGCATGTTTGTGGTGTGTATCCCCAACAGCATCCAAAACAAAACCATAAACTATCTGAGTCTGCATCTTTTACTCTAAAGACCTTTAGTCCTGTTTGAAATTGGAAAGGAGCCTTCCTATAACTGCGAGTCATGCCCTCTGGCACAGCCATATTGCAGCCCCGTGACAGTGCTCCTTAAGGCTAAGGTGTTATTTCGTTGCCCTTTCATTCCTTTCAGAGTCTCTGGATTGCATTTTGACAGCTGCAGCCCCCTCTCCTCTCAAGACTTTCTGTTTTATCAATTATCTCAACAGGAATCTTTCCTGGTTTTTCCTTGTACGGTTGCAGTCAGTGATAATTTGTCGCTCCATTCCTGGAGCCTCCTTACAGAATTAGCACGTGGCTTGTCAGCGCTCAGATACTTTGGAAACCTGTCAGGACTTGGAGGAACAGTAATACTGGTATTGCTTTGCAAAGGTAGATGACTTGTTTTCTTCTATGCTACTTTTTCCTTTAGTCATACCCTTTACAACTTGTCAGAAATTTCTCCGTTTCTCTATTCATGCAGCACTTCTGTATCTGGAGTAGGTACAACCATGGTACCTGTCACTGGGTTGGTGGATGACTGTACTAGCACAGTATGTTTACTTTTCTCCTCTGGCCTGCATCAATCCCAATTTCTGACTGCTGCCGTATGTGGCATGAACTGCCTGAACAGTATTATTAGGAATTTAGGAAATAGTGCTGTGTATAATTTATTTTTTTCGTTCTTTTCTGAAGTGTAGAACTGAGAGCTCTGGACCCAAGATGTTTCATGTATCTTTGGGTGCCTTGTGGCAAGGAGTACAGTAAATTGCTTTGACCTTTTGGTGTCTGTGTGACTCCTGCCCAAGAGAGCATTCTAGTTTGTGACAAAGCCACAAATAACACTCATTGCGGTCATGTGCTTTGGTCACATGCCCTCCAAAAATTTTTGCTTCTCAAACTGCTTCTGAGGAATTTCTGTTTCTGCTGCTTAGGAATCGATATTTCAGACACTGCTGAAACCAGCAGTCCCAGAGTATCTATGTATAGCTATCATCACACGCGCTCTTGAAATGGCAAAATTTTATACTGTGAGTACATTTTAAGAAAACAATAATAAAAAATCCCAAATCAGTGGGAGCACTATTTAGTTCAGTAATGGATGAGTAACACTGTGGGTAATTTTAACACTTCTATATTTAGGGAAACAAGGCCTTGTAGCAATGTTGGTAACAGCAAAACTTGATCAGTGTGAAGTACCAGATGGTGTTCTATAAATGCAGATCTTAGGGCAAGCATCCGAAGAACGCTTATGCTCTGTCAGTGCCAGAGAAATTATAATAACTGCCATCAAATGGGTCACTTTATGTTTAATCAGTTTTGAGTCTGCAGCATAACTGATGAGAAAGACATTTCTTTTTGCTAATTGGAGTAATAGGGAAAGCATATTGGTGCTTTACCTGGAACTGTTTCTTGGAATGAAAACGTAGATCCTCCTCATGGGCTCTTTGTAGGTGAGCTTATTGACTTGTACTCTACAGGGATGCATCGGTGTGTCCCACCATAAGATTTTACAACTCAAAGCTTTGTTTTGTGCTCTCCCTGTTTTGAAGAAGCCAATGCTTAAGCATGAAGCAATTGAAAAATAGTCATGTAGAATGAGCTGATCCAGAGAAAACCGATACACAGGTATCTGTGTCAGTTCCCTAATTTAGTGGACATTTAGCAGTGTCAGTTGGATTTAGCTTACTGGAAACTGACAACAGATTTCCTTTTTAAGTTTCATGCTATATTAGTGTTCGTTCTTCAGTTTCTCCAAGCAGTTGTTTCAGGAAATTGGTCTAGCTAGATTGACACCTGCCTATTCATCAGAACAAAATTCTGTGTTCCCCAAGGATTCCTGCCAAGATTTTCATCTGATTAGCAGCATAGAAGAACTGCTTTTGCAAATTTACTAGTTTCCATTTCTAAAGGAAATGGGCAGCATGGTGACATGACCCTTTTCCTTTGGGAAGCGCAGGCCAGCATGGCAGGGGAAGCAAAACATGCCAAACACGGCCATGTGCAGAATATTTTTCTCCAAGTTAAGAAAGGAACTGGGAATCGGGTAAAGATTCTGAAACAAAGCCGATTTCTGGTCTTCTCTTCATTCAAATATGTGATCAGTCCCTTATTCAGTCTTTGTAGTAAACCTGCTGGTGAGCACTTCATTGCAGCCACTACAAGAGTATTGTAACATTCAATTTGGAGACTGATTTTATTTTTTAAAATAAAATAATGTTTGTGTTCCCAAATAACTGTTACATGTGAAGAAGCCCTGCTTTCCTGGGAATGGCAAACCAGATGCCTGCCGCTGGGAAGTAGTGAATTAATTTCTTCTGTTGCTTTGCTTGTGTGTGCCATTTTGCTTTACTGATTAAACTTGTCTGTATCTCAAGCCACAAGGTTTTCTCACTTCTGCCCATCCAATTCTCTCCCATCCTGCTGTGGAGGAGTTAAACTGCTACTGGGGTTGACCTGTAACACCAGTTGATGTATAAGCTCCAGCAGAAACTTTAGCACATTGCTTTGCAGCAAGATAAATGCATCAGCTTGGTTCAGGACAGCAGGTGGTTCAAATACATCACTGTGATGACTGTCCTGTCTAAACTAACTGCTTCTTTGTGCCACATGTAAACATAGATGGCAGCACTTTATTGTCTTAGAATAGCAGGGAAAAGGTCCCTGTTTACTCATTTGACAGGGGTGCTGATATTCTTTTGTCTGTGATCTCATTTACTTTGGGTAAAGCCACAGTTCCCATCTGCTGGTATTTATGGCAAAACCTCATAGTAGTTTGAATAGATTTAATTTTTTGCTTCTATTTTGGGGAGTGGCTTTTTTATTATTATTTTTTTGCCCTTTTTTTTCTTGGGTTTTGGTTGTTTTTTTGTGTTTTGNCATGGAATGAAAGATCTTTTCATCACTCCAGAGTGGCAATATCTGGTAGAAAGTGTTCTTGATAACATGCATTTAAAAAAAAGAAAACAACAGTTCTTTGTTGTATTAAAATAGCTTTGTGCATATGAGGATGGAGGTTTATACCTCATCCATTTCTCTGACAAATACCATCTCCATCTCCCTCCCTGGGTCTGTTTTGTCTTGCTTGACTAGACCCTTCTGGTCTTTTATGTCAAGTGCACGTGTATGGAAATATTAATATGGCCAAGAAAACAAAGTCCAAAATAAGTGTGAACAAAATGAAATTAATTAGGTTACTGAATAAGAAAATAATCCCATATTATCACCTTCTGCCCTCTACATCTTGTAGAAAGACTAGCAAAGCCGTGATGTGGTGTAATATCCTTTTATGTTTGGGTGAGCTTTCTTCAAGCACAGGGACAGGTTTTCCAAGGACCTTGCAGCCTTGATTTGGAATTCTCTTGCATGAAGGAAGAATCTACTTGAAGGAGAAGCTACTATCTTTGAAATATTTGTGTGGTAACTTTGTGAGGAAAGTTCACCTCTCGGCGTGGAAATGATGCCTTTTTAGTAGTGGAAGTTGATACATGCCATCCACGATGCGTTAATAAAACATTCTATATGCCCAGGTATCTGTTTTTCTTTACCTGTAAAAAGATTGTTTGTATCTAACACTGATAAAATGAAATCTGTTATTAATAATTTAAGATATAGCCTTTTCATGAAAAAAAAACCCACTAAAAAGCAGAATGGAGGGAAATGTTTGTTTTTAAAATGTAGCAAACAGTTAAAATTGGTTCTTATAGGAGTATACCAATTAAAACTTTGGTCTCTGTCAGAAAAATGTTTGTCATTCCAAGTTGGTAGTTTTAAAAGACAAAAGACCCGAAGCAGTGGAAGCAAAATAAAAGGTTTAAATAATAGTCAAAGATAAGAATTCAATAAAGGAAGGGAAAAAGAAAAAAACAACCAACCCAAAACAAACCCAAACAAAGCTAATGTGGCTGGGTGTTTTGCACCGTATTGCAGTGGAATGACTCTGTGAGCTGCATTGTTACAATAATGAATACATCCCATGCTGAGTTCAAAGGTGTCTGATGGAAGCAGGGAGGCCACAGCAGCCTGCTGAGAGATGAGCAACAAAAAGCAAAGAAGCAGACAAATGGTGGATCTTTCTTTCAGGTTTTCCACATAGCCGTTTCCCCAGAGGAAGTGTGTAATGATAGTATGCCCTGAGTATGAATTATAATGCGCAAGACAAGGAAATACATAATGTAAAAAGTTTACCAAATACAAATTTCTCAGTTGCATAAGAGTCTTGAAGAAGTGATATGATTGCCTTCCTTTTCCTGCAAGGGATGGGAAAAAAAGAAGAGCGTAAGAGGCAAAGAGATGATGATTGACGTGGAAAATGAGTATGTAGTGTTTTACATGTGCTGCACTATTTCCATTGCAATCGGGTTGCAGCAAGCACGTGGTACCAGATGCCGATATGAAAATCAAGGGTGTGCAGTGTAAATTACAGTAATTAGAGCTCAATATCTGCAGCCTTTTTGCAATAAGTCCGCAACTTGCTTTTACGAGAGAATATTTGTTAGAAAGTTTAAGTTTGCTCCTTCCTACACTTTTTCTTTGAACTTCTGTTTTATCATCTTCATATATTTGTAGCTGGTAGCTTTACCCAGCTTAGGTCAGCAATGATCTTTGTTGGGAGACTGTCCCTGTAATAAATTGTTTGCAAGTCTTTGTCTCAATGAGTGCTGTTTGTAGGGGTAGGAACAACCAAAGCAGAATTTTAAAAAGCACTTTGGTTAAATTCTGCTTTCCTAATTTTCTTAAGACTAAAGTTAAATCAGTTCTGAATATCTCATCATGAAGATTTGACATTAAGATCCTATCATCCATTCTGTTCCAGGAATTCTTCAAAACTATCTGCATAAATTCCCTTAAGAAACATTCTGGAGAACAAAAATTATGCTTTCAGCTTAGAAATTTTTCAAATACCCTCCATCACATGGAAGGCTTGTTTGACAGAGGCACCCAACACTGGTGCCATACCAGTGGCTTGCAAGTAGGTGTTCAGAAAGTCCCTCAGAGTTCCCTTCCTTCCATCAGGTCTGTGTCTAATATTGTAGTCTTTGTGTGTGTACAGCAGCCCCGTCCTCTCGGACATGGTCCAATTTGTACAACCCATTGTCAGTGCTGGAGCGTGCTGCCGGCCTTGGACATGTTTGGCAGATGCTCAGTCTGTCAGTTATTGCAGAATCAACAGAATTACTGGTCTCTGGAGCTTGCCTCCTCTTGGGAGACTTTCACACACGCTTTTCCAGTGCCGTTTTCTGGCAGCTATTTCTCCATCCATATCCATTAGTATCTATAGAATCCACATGCACAGAAGATGCTTTTCTGACACTGAGGTAAGCACAGTCCTTATTCCAAACCTCCTACCCCTTCAGCCTCCTGGCTGTGATTCCTGCACTGTGGGAAAACCCTTTACCAACATCTTTAGAACTCTGTACCTGGCAACAGCTGACAGTGCCGTGTCAGGTCCTAGAGTTTGCATTTGCAGCTGTTCATTTAGCTGGCAGCATCTGGGCTACTGCCATCCATTACGCACTTAGGTCTTGCTTATGTATGTTAAACAGAAGCGTTACTGATAATCAAGTCATGGACAGTTTAATCTCATTAGTCCCTGATTTTATTTTAAGCATAATGAAGGGAAAGGCAGGGACCAGGTTTACAATTTGTCCTGCTGGACGTATTCTGATACCCTGATATCTATAGCTGCTTCTACCTCAGATCTCCTTGTGCAGGACAGGTGTAATACCTGGACTCAGAGTCATCCAGTCATCACAGATCTCCATTCACACAAGTTACAGCAACATTGCTCAGTCTTCCAGGTCAGCTTTCATATCGCAGGGGCTTTGGTGAATTCTTAGGATATCTTACTACTGCAACTTAGAGAAAACCTGATTCTTACACTTACGTGACTGTAACAAATATAAACAAACAAAAAAGCCCCCAGTGTGTTCCCCCCACCTACCCCACTGCCCCAGCCTAGAGTGTTTTACTGGGATTCCTGCTGTTTGCCTGACCAGTATTCATTCCTAACCAGCCTCGGTTTCTTTTGGTTCTTTTTTTTCTATCTTTTTTTTCTTTTCTTTTCTGTTGGTATTTCTGGACAGGTAGGTTTTATTGATGACAACTTCAGGGACTGTCAAGTAACAATCTCATAATTTCCAGCTGCCCCCATTTTAAGAGAATAAATCAAGCACGTAAAGTTTTTTAAGACAGTGAATTAATGGAAGTGTAGACTGATCGTTCATTATATCAAGCACTACTTTTGACCTACACAGAGAACATGCTGTCTGTTCTTCTGCGTGTCTATGAATTCCTTGTTTTAAAGCTTTCCTCCCCATAACATTGAAAATATCTTTGTCCTATGAACAGTTCTTCTCAACCAAAATGACAGGAGCTGTGGTGAATAATGGGGAGCTGTGTGAGGGAAGGGAGTGGGCAGGAATCATTACCAGCCACTGATGCTAGAATTCCATAAATTTCTCTTTCATAGCAGGCATGGCTTCAGTAATGAGGGTCGTTAATATCACTATTTCCGTGATCCTTAATGTCAATTAGATTTTTTTCAAGTCAACAAAAAAATCATCTGGATTGTCCTCATTAAAGTTGGTGCAGTTTCTGACCAAGGAATCACATCTGTGTGTTACAGGAGTAAAACAGCATGTAAAATATAACAGCAGCTTCCAGTGATTTATAACCTCTAGTTTTCTATGATTTTGAATCATTAAAGAGTATGTAAAAACATATTTTATACACAATCTTTTGTCTTACATTTATTTTTATATTTCTCCATAGGAATTTATTGCAATAGATCTATCACCATTACTATAGACATTTATAGTGCCATTAAAATTCAATGCCACCATAAATTCATGCTCCTTAAAGTGTTGACATTTGTAACAGCTTCCACAAGGACATATTTTATACTGAAAGTGAAACTTGGAGAAGAAACTTTTGTTAAATTTAGGATGTAGATAAGGAAATAAATGACTTTTATCTGCTTTAAGTAAATTCAATAACTTGGGTGAGACAAACTGTTATGCCCCACTTCTGGGCTTCATTTGCTCAGGCCACTTCAAACCAGTTCAAAGGAAAGCACAACATTCAAAACAAGATTATAAAGCAATTACTTACTAGCTGACACACAAAATATAGCCAGTATATAATGAACTATTTGAGTAAGAATGAGTATCCTGATTCTTCCTAAGGCACCTGAAGGGCCTTTGCTGTCCCACCAGGCATCAGTCAGGAGAGGAGAGGTTGGTCTCCACCGCCCTCCGGGACAGGGGAGGACTCTTCCACAAGGTCAGTCCAAACGGATGGTGCTGACAGCGTAACCCAATTACCCAACCGTTTCTGGGTATCCTAACTGGACTGGCTGGCCTTCGTGTTTTGTTTCTTCTGCCCACCCCGTCTTGCCTTGCGATTTTATACCTTTCTATGTTGATAATTTTCATCTTGAATATCTGACTCTGTCTAAACCATCCCATCTCTCCCTGTAATTTTTACCTTCCTTACCTCTCTACAGACTTTCTTACAGCTCTTTCCCAGCAGTCTCGGTGAAGTTTGGGCAGCTGTGCAGGGTCAGAGCTGGGCTGTGCATTCCTGAGACACCATCTGCCAAACTGCCTGTGGAGGGAGGAAGCTTGCAGCAGGGGTTACAGAGATGGTTACAGCTGATGGGTTTTGGTTTGTGTTAGCAAATGTCTTAATATTGCACTTCATATGGGAATGTAAGATTTAACTAGAAAAGTAAAAAATGACGATTCTGAATCCTGAATGTTTAAGATTATTTAAAGATCATTTAGTCTTCATTTTTTTTCACGTGGATTGAAATGGAGTTGCTAATTATTTGTGAATGGCAGCTTTCACCTATGGGATGGACTTTTTCTTAGGCTCTATTTTATAAAGCAATTACATATCTTGCAGCCCTTACCCGGAAAAGCTATCAGAGTATAGTGCCAAAATAGCTCCTGTTACAAGTACACAAAGGGTTTTTTAGCCTACAAGTCTATTTGTTATTAGAACTCATCTAAACTACTTATTGGAAGTGGAGGATATGGTCTAATATCTCTGTGAATTGTGCTCAAGTTGCACAGAAACAGGCAATTAGGAAAAGTTCTCCCCATAGACTCTCTAAACAGGGAACACATACACATAACCTGATTTACTGTGTTGGGTTATCTCTCCCTTTTAAATTGGGAACCTTGTGTGTGTGTCTTTTGAACTGCTTCATCAGAGGCAGTGAGCGCAAGCTGAGTTATGGGGGGTTTTTATCCCTCTCCAACCACATCAGAACAGGACCCCGTCTGTAGGGTAGTGTATTGTGTGCTTTCTAAAGTGAAAAAGCCACTGATGTGGTATGTATCTTCATGAAGGTGCCTCTCACCCAGGGTTCTTTGTGAAGACTTCAGCTCCATGGAATACTTCCCCAAGCCTTTTGCCATCATTTCTCAAGGTACTAAAGCCCATGTTAGCTCTGAAAGAAAACAGCATAAAATCACCACTGAAACAAAAGTGGGTTTTCTCCTCCCCATCATTGCAGAATGAGGCAGGAATATCTCTGTCCGTCATATTAGTTTCTTTATTCATGGAAAAAATAGAGAGCTGAGTAAGTATCAGCATGGAGTTGAATGTAATGTGGAAGTGAATAGCAAGCAGAGTTTTCTGTTGCTAATGTTTTTTAATATAAATTCAAAAATGAAAAAAATATGTTTTGACAGAGTTTCTTTAATAAGGGTCAAAATTACCATAGCTTATGTTAGTGTATTTTCAAGAGCTCCACTAGTAACATATAAGAAAAACTGAATCCTGAGTTGCAGGATTTTCTGTGTGGTGTCAAGTAATCAGCCAGAATCAGTAATCACTTTTCATTAGTTTTACCAATAATAGTACTTCTGTGTACCTGTGAACAAATTTAATAGTTAACGACAGGAAGGTGAGAGTTGCAGAAGTGAAGCAAAGATTGAAAAAGTAAAAAATTCCCTAATACAGTCTTAAGCAGATTTTATCATCTTTATTTTAAACGATGGTTTCTGAGTGAGATGAGCTGTTCTGAAAATAGAGACTGCAGCGTGGTGATGAAGCATACTACAAAACAACAAATGTACTATAAAACTACTTTAATATTTCAGTGTCAGGAATCTGGCATTGTGTTTGTCATTGTCTAGTTAAACTATGGGTTTGGTTTTTTTCTTTTTTTTTTTTTTTAACATGCACCCAGCTACACAACTGGAAGATTTATAAGCTAAAGAGAGAGGAAGATCAGTCAAGTGCTTCTGGCAAAGTCAAAAGTAAAGCTGGGTTTCAGGAAAGAGGATTTTCTTGTCACAAAATTAGTTAGTAATATACCTGTGTCCCAGCATAGTTCACAGAGGTGCTGTTCTACTCAAAGCTCTCTTCAGAGTCAAAATTAAGAGAGCCGAGAGGGCTTGTGGTCATTAATGATGCCTCAGGACTTTCCATACAAAGTGGCTTGTTAGCACTGTGGGTCTGACTAACTGATGTAATTACTTTCAGCCAGCTTACATTACCCTTCACTTTCAATTGTAGTGAGAGATTCTGGGAGCAAAATCTGATGAGGTTAACCAGGAGGAGGTTATAGGATCACAAATTATAAGTCACTACATCAGGATCAAAACTTTGCTCATGGAGGTTTTTCCAGTTTACCAGAAAAAAAGTTTCACAAAAGCTGCTGAAAGGCAGTTGAAAGAGGAGGAGTTCATTTTTGGAAAAAAAAAGGTGTAAATTTTCCAGTTATAAATGTGATCAGTTATTTGTGAGAATCTTTCAAGAAAGCTTATGGAAAATTCTTTATTGGTAGGAATATTAAAATCAGATTTGGATATCTTTTAAAGCCAAGTCTGGGTGCTTTTTAAAGGATACTTCTGATTGGTTCCAGGAAATATTTGTTATACAAAAGCTTATACAGCATTTTTGTTACCCTTATTGTATTAATGACAGCGTTTCCGCTCTTGCATCTTAGCTCCCGACGTGTTGGGCCAATGGACGTGACCTTTTCAGCCCAGGCAGTGTGGGTGCTGGTGGGAATGAAATGCTCCAGTTTCCAGTGGCACTAGATGGGGGATGCTGTAGATCTGTCAGTGGTCTCTCTCGCTTTCTGCTGTAACCGTGGCGTGTACCTTGTTCAGAAATACTTTCTCATCATGGCCTCCTGATTTTGTATCATGTGACTTTCCATCAGTTGGAACATATTTCACAATATTAGAATGAATAAACCTATCATTTTATTTCCATATTGCATATAGAATATCTAGTAAGTATTTCTGATAGGTAAGATGAATCCCACTCGTGAGGAGGGGCCTTTTTAATTTATTGGTGCCATCACCTTGCTTGAGTTATAAACTCTTCACTTCATTCCAGACAGAAAAATCCATGTCTTAGGAATCTCCATCATGCCTCTTCTTTGTGAATTTATTACTCTCCTTGATAGGAAAAGTTTAAATGATAGAGGTTTTTTTCCGTGATTATTATTGCAGAAAGACTTTGACAATTTCTGTGAAAATGAGGCTGATTTGGCAGAAGATAGCCTGGTGCTTTTGGATCTAAAAGGCTTTGGAAACATTTCAAAGTTGGAGAAACTGTAGATTTGGCTTTCATGAAAGGGAGAGAAGCAAGCGTTGCTGGAAATGTGGGGTTTGGGTTGCCTTTGATTTGCTTTTCTCGTAACTCTGCTTGTGATAAGCGTTGCCTGTAACAATCCCTGGTGCTTTTGAGCTTGATGCCTATGGCTGGAGTTCAGCATTGGACACTGAGCTGGGAACTCCCACTTTACAAAAATTAAACCAGATCTGCCTACATCTGTTTCTTCTAGTGAGCTTCTTAAAGAAGAACAAAAGACTTTCAAACTCAGAAAAGCCAAGTTATGCCGGAATAGTAAACAGCAAAGAATCGGAGAGAGTAGGTAAAGTGGAACTGAAATAGGAAACAATTCCTGTACACGCACTCCCATGGCTCTAGTCAGAACTGACTTTGTAGCAGCAAACTGCAGTGTCTCTTGGCTCATAGTATTAGGGGTTTTGGGTTTTTTTTATCCTTTTTTTTCTTACATCATCCCAAGACCTGATTGATTCTTTCCTGAGGGAAGGAATGTTCACAGTCCTTCAGTTTCCACCAGATCCAGTCACTCCCTTTTAGGGCAACATATTACAGAAACAGAAAAAAAACCTTCTTTGTCTCTGGCAGGAACAGACCTGCTAACTGTGATCAAACCCAAGTTCCCTTTCCCTGTGTGTCAGTGAGAGGTGTCATGGGGCAACAGCTCCTCTGCCATTCCTTTGCAATCAGCAGCCTGCCATTCTAGCAGTGTGTTAACGTCCCTTTTCCCTCAGCTGTCTTCTCTATGCCCCATGGTTCCTCACAAAGCTGGGGAATGCTCGGTTCTTGTCCTTTGCAACTGACGTTTCCCCACGGCTAAATTGCTAAGTGGTTCCCAGTGCCCTGCCACGGCTGCTGGACCTTGTGGGATGGGCTCTCCTAGGGAAAGGGAAAAACACCTGCAGCTATCAGTGAAACCAGAGTCCCCAGAGATGGCCAGGGTGGGCTTTGCCAAGGTTGCTGTCTGCTGGATAGAGACTTAAGCAGATTGTTGTTCTTTCTGCTGACTGAATGCTTCTAGAAGCATAATGCTGCATCGCAGTGGGATTGCTTTAACTGAAGAGGTCTTCATGGAAAATACGCGGGTGTTTTGGGAGCAGTTACTGGAGCCTAGGTAGAATTCAAATGAAGATTCCTACAGCACACAGTCATAGGAGTTTCAAAAAAAATTTTTTTAAATCATTTAAGGTTGGTTTAAGGATTAGCTGAAAAGGGGAGCTGGGAATCATGTTTACATAAACAAATGGAAATTGCTTTCTACATACTAATTGCAATTACACATTTCTGTTTTCATATTTCATTAATACCAAACTGTTTGTTATCACAGCTTATAAGAAATAAATCATAATTGCTTTTAGCTATTCTACATAATGAACAAAAACATGATTGCTGTCAGCAGTTGCACTAGGAATTATACTTTTGCCCAATAAACAGAAGATTTCTACTGTTTGTAGTCTGGAGGAAAATGTGCCATTGAAGCACATAATGATTAAAGAGCGCTGAGATTTTATGCTTTGCCATACATTTAGCAGACAATTAGTGGAAAATTTTGAACTGCAAAAATTATTTAGGCTCAATGGTTTCTGGAAGTTTCTCTAACTGAAAAAAAATGTTGAAAATAATAAAACATTATTCATAATATTCAAGAATAAAACTAGACATGTGCCAAAATACATAGCACAGAGGCTGCCCATCTACTGACACACTTAATTATCACATTTACTAAAAAGTCATTCTTTTTGTAGTCCTGGTTTATGATAACTGCGTTATCTGAGGTCATTTTATATATCAGAGCATTTTAATAGGCATAATGTAGAAGGTTGTAGAGTTGTACTGTGCATTGTGCAGTTGTGTGGGAGAGTTCGTGGAAAATGAGAAAGTGTGTTTTATGCTGTCCCTGTTCATAACACACACCACCTGCGTATCTCTGTGCAGTAAAAGCTTTCGATGCATGTTCAGATGTATTTCAATGGTAATAGCACAACATGTAATATAGATGAACTTCGTTTATTACAAAAGTAAGCCCAGAGCACTTGCATATAAAGTAGGAAATAGCCATCAGCTAGAAACATATCTAAAGTTCCTTGTACAACACAACACTGATGTCTGATCTGCAGCGATATCAGAGTTACCCTGCGCTTTTCCTGGAGACAGCTTGCTTATTTACCTTCTTCGTGAGCAGGGATACAAAGAATTTTGGAATTGGACATGAAAGTTACTGTGATCATTTAATTTGCTGAACAGTTCATGTATGCTATTGTTTTGTAGCTTTTTTCCCTGGCTGCTTTTGTTCCCATTACTTTTAGGACATATCTTCATCTAGTTCCCACAGAGAGTGTAAAGGCTGGCAAAGACACTGCTGTTAGTGGTTTTGCAATTAGAAAAGTAGAGTTGCTGTAATATTCCAAAACTCTTTGTAAAAATAGCATCACCCTGAAACTCCAGGTTTTGGAGATATTTAAAAAGGACTGAAATGGTGCAGCACTCCAAAATTAATTGATATTTTTCTTTGTGGTGATTTTGGTCAGACTCTTCTTTTACTGCAGACAGACCAATATATTATCCCTTCAAGAGCTGTCATCTTGCATATGCTAAACCTATGTTTAACTGTTCATCAGAAATTCTGAGGGAACACCAAATGTTTTGATCAGTTTTCACTCCAAATTGGAATAATGTTAAAAAATTGAAGTTTTCACATAACTTTTTTTTTCCATAAGAAACAAAATACTTCGAAGTTTCGCAGTGACCTGATGTGATGTGTTTCGGGATGAGCTGCTTTCCCATGAGTTTTGGTTTTAACTGGTTTTGTCTCTTGTTCAAGTTTGCACTTTGCTTTCTTTCTGTAGCATCTTGCAATTGAGACTCATTTTCCAGGTCATCTTGCAGTGGGTTGTAGGCTTTCGGGCAAGAAATTTTAGCACATATTAAGCAGCAATGTGTAGAAAAAGTGTTTTGCATGTTTTCCTGAACTTTTCTGCTGACCTTTGCATTGTTTATTATGGGCAGGAAACTTGGTTCAATAGTCAAGGGGAGTCTTTGCCACACCTGCATTCCTACCTGGTGCTGGACATTGGAGCCCAATGGGTCACATCCGGTCTGTGATCACATTCCGTTAATGATCACATTCACTCTGTGATCACAAGATACTCGGTGCAAAAATCTTCAGTGGTTTTAACATGTCTGTCTGCAATGTTTATTCATTGTCTTAATGTGATTTTTCACTCTATTGCTTGTACATATAGGCAGAGAGGATTTGTTGCAGAAAGCATTGCAAGCAGATCTTTCTGCAGTTACCTGGTCTGCTGAAAAGTTGTGTATGAAACTGCCTAATTGTTCTTGGCGTATTTGTGTGAAAAAGATTCTATTTGGAAAGTGCAGTAGCTGTTTGACCATAGCGAAGCTGATGTCTAGCTGTCAATGTAGTCTCGTGGAAAAACAGTAACCTTTTTTTTATGAGCCTTGAGTTTGCCTTAAGGTGAAACTCCTTTCTTTGCACAGGATTAAGAGTGATAAAACCAACTAGACAAATGCAACAAAACATAACAATGAGGTTTCTGTAATAGTGGTCGTCTTGTATTGTTTGTACTGTTACTATGCTAAGAATAATTCTGGTTGCATAATAACTGATGATTCTTCCACGGTGAATTCCCACCCACAGTTTACTGTGATTTCTGATATGATCTCCACTTGTTACTACAAGATCCTTCTTCAGTAAATATTCAACTAAACTTCCGTTAAGTACTGCCGTAGCGGTCTAATTTTTTTCCAGCTTGTCGGTTCTATTTAAATTTTGCTTCATTAGTGTAGGAAGCATGGCAAGAGCTGTGGCATTTACATTGCATGGAGTACAAGGACAAAATTCAAGTGGGTCCCATAGTGACACCTGTGGTGTGGCTGGGGATCACCAGTGCACAGCACAGTCACCGGGGGGGAGAACGTGGAATGGTTTGGGAGGTGACTGAACACCTTTCCTCACCAGTAAGGAAAATGACTGACTGCTCCAGGACCTCTCCTGGCGGGAATTTCAGACAATCTCCGATTCCTGCCGGCACCTCTGGCAGTGTGTACACCAAACTGGTGCTTCAGCACATTGACTGACCCCCCAGGAGGAGGTGCTGGCAGCCCCTGGGGCTCTCCTTGGCGGCTGGTGCTGCAGAAGCGACCAAAGCATGCGTGCGTAAGATACTTGTTGAACAGTCAGTAGAAACCGACCCTGCAGATGCAGAAATAGTGACATAGGACAGTCTTCTGTACACGATTAGGATAGCTGCATGTTTTGTAAGTAGTTTAAGATTAGAAATGTATTACGGTGTTTACTGGAGTGGTCAAAGAGGCAAGAATTCAGCAGAAGGATGCTGTGGGGGGTCCTGCCTGCTCCCCCTGGAGATGCGATTGCAGCACACCTGCAGTGGAGGCTCCTTTCATAGTATCAACAGCCACTGGGGATCTTGTTCAGGAGATTTGATTCCCCAGGCAATCACTGCCCTATGCAGAGCTCCCCATGACCATTTTCTGTTATTTTGGTTTGTTTTTAAACAGTCCGTGAGTGTCTGTGCAACAGAAACAAAATTCTGCAGTTGTTGAGTTTAAAGCAGAGCTACCCCTCAGGGTATTCAGTCACAGCTAAGAATCATTTCTGTTGAAACCACAAGTGTGGTTTGGAAACTTTGTCGGCCTACCTGCAAGCCAGCTCGGGTGGGAGGCAGGCTGAGGGCCTGAGCTTAAGGGGAGTTCCCGGGCCCTGGGGGTTAGCCCCCGGTGGGTTGCTCAGGGCTGTTAAAGCCTGTCGATGCCCTCACGGTATGTAACGTGTTTCTGCATCAATTTAACACTGTCAGTCATGTTGTTCTGACAAACGAGATCATAGCACTAGCACTACTAGAATTTCTTGTTTATTCAATGTAGTCCTGATTATTCGGAGAAGACAGAATGCTGCACCAAAACCGGCTCGTGGCTTGGAATATAAATAACAAGCGATGAAGGCTTCTAAATAAATAATGCCATTAATCCAGAATGTGCTCATTTTTTTTATTTGTTGAAAAGAATCAGAAGCAATGTTGTGTTATTTATTCCTAGAATATTGTTACTATAGTAACCATTGCACCTTATTGTTAGACATATAGAGAAGTTGTAAAGTTACTTGGGGGGGGAGACAAGAAACTGGGCTGATAATTGGGCATTTTCAGTAAAAGAGGTGTTTGCCTTCCTTGAGAGGCTGTGTACAGCAAGAGATCCGAGAGCTTTATAACATGCGGGGCGGGGGATGAAAGGAGAAAAGATTGTTAGATGTGCAGTGACTTGTGTTGCACTAAGTTGGCTCATTTTTATCATTGTTTTACTGTGGCAGTTTTGAAATGTGGACTGTGGGTAACCATGGAAACAGAAACTCTACAAATTGAGGACCTAAACACAGTATTGTAAGAATCCTTCAAATACGATTAACTTGACTATTAGAGATAAAATGCCACACAAATCTCATACGGGGTAGGGGAAATCTGCTGTTTCACCCTGATTCCCGGACCCCAGAGTTTTCAGGATACAGGCAGAGGCTGCCTTGCAGCTGCCCAGATGCAAAATCCAGCTGGGCTGTGGGCTGGCTGGTGGGGAAGTTCATGTGCGAAAGCCCGTTCACTGGACAGCAAGCACTAGGACTCCAGAGAGAACTGTTCCGCACCTCCTCAGGCCTCCTGGGATGGCAGGAAAGGCGAGAGGACAGGACATCGGCCTCCTCCAAACGCCCCTCGTGTTGTTAGCTTGAAGAGGGGCCTGAGCAGGTATGAGGAGAGCTGGGAAGAATCTGCTTGGCATTAACTCTTTTTCTGTTGTTCTAGCTCAATTTACAGGTTCATTGATGTGTTTTCCTCCACTTTCTGAGGTTCATGTACTAAAACTGTGTGCGTGCTTGCATCTTAAAATTTGAAGATTTTTAGCACTATCTGTGCTTCTGTAATTACTGTCCCTTCTAAAATTGTTCCTAGCAGCATAGTACCATCCAAATGCTTAGAAGACTCTTTCATGTGCAGGTTTGTTTGTTTAATACTGTGGTTAGTGCTGTGCTACAAAATTATCCCCATCTTCCACCTTATTTTAGCAGGATTATAAATTGAATCCAGGCAGATACAAAACTGTGGAGGAAAAAAAAAAAAAACCCAAACCAAACATAAACTTATTCTGGGGTACACAGAAAACTGATTGTGTTGATTTAAAAACCAACCAGAGATTTTTTTTTTGTAAAAAAAATAGCAAAGAGTAATTCTGAATTATAAATTAAGAAATTTACCCATTTAGAAAATTACAATGATGCACTGAATTTCTTTGAGTGTCTCAAGTTTATTAGGGATATGGAAAAGGATTATTCAAACAGTTGGAAACATCAGTACACTTCAGTGAAACTTTCTGTTGTCAGCGACTGTGCCTTTTTTTTGTCAGAAAAAAAAGTTTGGTTAATTAATCTGTGTCTGATTACTTTTAAAGTGCAATATGTGGTAGGTAATATGCAAGCCGGTTATTAGCTTGGATTCATTTTTATGTCAGTCTGAATTATTAAAGCAATTATAATTCACTGTTCAGAGGACTGAAGGAAGTAATATATGTTTTAAATTTCATTAAACACTTTACTAATGAAAATCCCCAGTGATGTCCAGTGGTACTCGTGTCCATAAGGTGGGCAGGTTTTGAGCTGGTCTGATAGTAAAATGTCGTGATAGTCAAAATGCGGAAGAGTGCTTTATGAGTAAAACTTATAATCTGTATATCACTGAACACTTTTAGATATAGTATTTGCTGTAAAATAATATGGGATATGGCACTTACGCTGTTCATTGTCATATTTCAAATATTGTTACAGTAAAAATCAAAATGGCCCATGTATACCTTAGGACTCTGGAATTGCAACGAGCTACTGCAGTATACAAGGGGAGGCACTGACAATAGTATCACCAAGCCTAGATGCTGTTAACCACACCAGTGTTTCCTTTTATTTCACTATACAATGTATATCTTAAAAACTAGAAATCCAAAAAATAGCAGTAGCAGCCTGAATTTTATTCTGGACTAAGGAACATGATTCAGGGATAAAATGGTATGGAACTACATGAGAGACAAAATGTTACTGAATTTTATTCTTTTCAATAAATCAGTTTTGCACAAGAACTGTTGCCCCAATCTTTCAAACCACTTAAGCAAATGTTTTACTTTAACAAAACATGTCATGTTATTTGCAGCTTTATAAAAGTTTGAGCGGCATAAAAATGTAGAACAGGATTATAGAGGCATTTGTGTCCCACACATACATGTTTTGTGAAATGATTTTACCAGCCTGTTTAGATAAAAATATATTTTGAAAAATAAACTTCAGCAGAGGCAAAGCAGTAACATTGTTTTGCTGCTTTAGCTATCGCTTGCCACGTTGGCGTGGGGCTGTGCCGTGGGAAGAGCGGCGTTTCATGTTCTGTGAGCCTGCAGCTAATTTGCAACAGACCGTTGCTGATTTCTAACAGCAGTATTAGACATATGTAGAAAACATCTCTTCTGGAACTGTAATTGAATGCACGGACACAGGGGAATACACAAGTTTCCCAAAATTGCCATTTTATTTCTACAGCTACTTTACTCCAAGGGGCTGGCTTTAACCAGAATTGTGTAATGCACAGTCTGACATACGCACCTTTCCCTCTTTCATCAACACTGTTCAGCCACGAAAGTAAAATTTCCTCCAGCATATGATAATCCACTCCTAAAATAAATATCTGCGTGTGCAAGCGGTATAATTAATCTGACAAAGTTCTAACTAAGACAAGTATATTGCTGGAAGACTGTGTTTGCAGAATGTCACGGAGAATTGCTGCCAAGGTGCAGGTGTATTTGTATTCTCAGCTGCGAGCTTGGATAATTCCTTCCATTGTTTGAGGTGACGGTGCACTGCAGCTACAAAGTGCACTGCAGAAATAATGGTCGTGCTACAAAAGCTTCCTATGCGCTGTCAATGCCAATGGCTTGCAGATAGTTTCTCAATTGCCTCTCATTATGACATTGCCGTTTGGAAGGTGTTGAATTCAGCTTGCAGTGGTCTGCCTACCAGGGCAAGTTTTGTCCTCCACCTAACCCTGACAGCAAGGCTAATAGCTGTTCAGGAGGCCAATGGATCTTAATAAAAAATGGAAATGGTTTTGCCCCTTCATTTTAATTAACATTATGTCTACATTTCTATGATAATGGATAATTAAGTGAGTTACCTTGACATTGGAATGTTCTTGGAAATAATTTACTATGCAATTTCATTAGGTTAAAGACATTTATCTGTTTTATTTTGCATGGAAGTTTCATCATAAATATTTCTGAATATGATTTATACATAAACTAATTATTTTTCTCAGAGCCAGGATTTTAGAAACTGCAAAATTCATTATGTGCATTTTAAAAATCTTTTTGTGATCATACATATAAGCCATCTCATCTCTTTCTTCAAAGAAATATTACTTTTTTTTTTTTTCCTGGAGCCTCTATCATCTGTTATTCTATAAACACATTAAGACGCAGACAGGCGTTCTCATGGAATATTATTATTTTGGGGATAGCAAAGCAAAAAGTTTTCCTCCATAAGGGTTCACTTATTGCACTTCAGAGAAAAATGTTAATCAAAAGTGTTCTTCTATAGAATCTGAAATAATTATGAGGAGGCAATTTTGCCTGTGTCTGTTCACCAAAACAGCAGAGCATATGCCTTTCAAGCAAACCACGGTATTCCCCAGTAGCATCCTTGTTCAAGCACAGCTATATTGCAGAATATATTCCCTTTACAAAAACAAACAAACAAACAACTTTCTAGATCTAGTAAGGGTCATGCCTTGTTCTTAAATCTTCTGGCATATCTGTTTATAAAGAAATGGAGGACATATGCAGGAGTGTTAGGTCCTTTTTGCTCTAACGTACCATTAGGGAAATACTTGAGTAGCAGTTCTGTCCCCTCAGCTTCTCTACGGGGACATGACCTCAATTCAAGAAAATGCTGAGCTGTGGCTTTTCTTTGTCCTATGGAGATACTGTAAACTCTCCCGCAGAGCTTCTGTGTTTTGAGACATGTCCATAGTTCTCATAAATAATGATAGAATTGAAAGATGTTGTACTGTTTTTCATTTAATAGGCATAATTCTATCAAAATACACATTTTAAATATCCCATGGAAAGGGCCATTAAAGCTAAAGAATCATTTATTTCTAGTTTCTGATTGCACTGTCTGCTGTGTGAAAACTAACAGGAGGCCACAATTTCCTTTGAAGGGGTTGTCAGAGAGATTAGTCTTCAAATATACTGACAAAGAACATTTTTAATGTCAGGTTTGTAGAATAATTGAGTGATCTGCTACTTTGGTGATGGAAATTACCAACTGTATCATGGAAACAAACTGTGTGTTTGTTCATTTTAAAGTGTAATAGACTATCCCATTCCAGCACTGTGTGTTTGCATAGCATGGATGAGGAGAGGGGCATGTGATGAAGAGAAAGGGAAGGGAATACTGTTTGGAGAATAAGGACTTTAGGATAGTATTTAAATATATGATTAAATGGGACACGGTGACCTGTGGAAGAGCATTGCGTGCGGTATTACTGCAGGAAAACCTGTAGGACTAATAATCAGATTCTGTTAAATGGTAGAATATCACATGTCTCTTGAAGATCTTGTTGAGTATTGTTCAGCAGCATTGTTCTGTCTGTATTAAGTCTTTCTGAAGCCGTATCCTGCAGGTGGTCGCTGATGTAGGGGGGGTGCCCTTTCCCACCGGGATGTGGTAAGCAGCATACGCAGTGTGTGGTTAGGGCTTGGGCAAAACAGTCTTGAGTGGCTTATGGGAAAGTGGGGTGGTTTTTAATATCCCTCTCTGAGCTCTGCTCTGTCTTAGAGGCCATCAGCTGTAAGCTACAATGATGAGTAGTGCTATCAATCTGATAACAAGAGCTGAGAAGGTGTTTCCATTAAAACCTTTGGGAGAAACCAGACAGGCAAACAGTTTGCTGCTTTATCATCACCCTTGCTCTGTTCATTTCCATTGCCTTTCTGTGTTAGCCAATTGATAAGATTTTAGGATCCCTGAGGATTTGTAACCCTGCATCCCACAGGAGGGGCTCTGGGCAGCCTGTCTCCCCAGCCCGACACCTGTTGTCCTCTGTCACTGGTGAGTTGCAGAGCTCAGTGAGCCATCACCTTCTAAAATTTATCCGCTGTGTGCTTCCTCAGTGGCTGGGTCTGGAGACCCCGAGTGGTCCCATACTTCTGTGACAAGCAGCCTAGGGCACCAAGGGGCTGGCAAGTCCACCAGTTTTTCCACTTTACTGTTCCATCGATAACTGCAAAACTGTCACCTTCAGTTCTTCAGCAAAAGGAGTATTCCGACCTCTCCGTGCCACTGAGCTGTCTGGTGGGAGGGGGGAGCAAGAGGAAAAGAAAGGAGTGAGAACAGTGTTCCAATCTGGGGTGACGGGGTGCCCCAAATTAAGATCTCAAATTGTTCACAGAACTAGAAATCTAATTTCTACACAGCTTGTAGTGTGCTGCCAGTCTTATTTACAAAGCCTCAGTAATGGGGTGAGGAATTTTTCCTGGGAGTTCGTTTTATAATTATTGTAAACTTAAGATCTCCTTTAAGCTCCTTCTGCACACCCCCATAAGGCATCTTACATTAGACAGCAACCAGAAAACGTCGTGCTTGGAGCTCCACAATCCTTACATGTTCACTGCAGAGGGACATACCGTAGAACAGTTCTTGTACCCTTTTGTTTGGTGTTTTCCCCTCACAGTCCCTTAACAAGGTTATAGTCCAGGTCTGATTTTTTTTCTCCTTTTAAATAGTGAATCATACATTGACATTAATGGGAGCAGAGATGGATAATGCTAATTAATTAAAAATTAATACTAAATAATTCCTAGCCTAATTGAAGATAAGAATATGCAGTATATCAAGAACCCCCTCACATTGGTAGGGCTATTTAATAGAGGAAAACTAAAATGAGCACAGTATTTAAGTTTCTCTCTAGAAACTGTCCCTATCATCTGTCTGCCCTCTCTGAAGATTTTTTTCCTTCCATCAGTGTTTCTGATCTGCCATTAGGCTGCCTGACTGAAATGGATATCCAGAACTTTACTCGTATTTTCATGGGGGAGTCAGGCTTGCCAAACCTCAATAAAATGGAAGATTTTTAGAATGGTGAATCATTGAGTCAGTTTGTTAATACACATGTGAGAGAAAGAAGTAAGATTCAAGGTAAAATTATAGCAGAATGTTTTTCTGCTGCAATGATGTAATATATACTGTAGATACTATAGAACCTGTTTTAAAAAATCTAAAAATTAAAATATGTATGCAATGCTAACCGCATTCCAGTGTCAGAGAAATGCTTTATTTATTAACATAGAGATTGATATTGAAAATAATGCAATGTAGCCTGTGCATTATACACTACCATTGGAAATTTTCCTGAAAAAAATGTTTAAAGCATGTTTCACAATAGCATAAGTAAGAAGCAGTTTTATAACCTCATCTTTCACACTTTGTGTTCAGTATGCCACAGCTAATATGATGTACACAAAAGTCGCCTGTGACTCAGATCCATTTAAATACATTTCCAGCTTTAATTCTTGCTGAATATTCTCATTTAATATAGAATGTACCAAATATAAACTGCTCTTGAAATCTGAAAGGAAAGTTAGTTTAGATTTTTTCTGGGGGAAAGAAGTTTGTTAGTTTAACCTTCGTGAACATCCATATGATGCAAAATACAGAGAGGGTGGAAATTCATGAAGTTTGTCTGCTTTTGAAAGGAAATCTGTCCGTGCTTCTCCTGTCTCCCTGCATCACAGGAGCCTCATTTTTTCAGCCTGCCCCCTCAGTCCTGCTTCTCTGAAAATGTCAGTGCTGGCAGCTGACAAGTTGTTCGACTCCAGGTCTAACATTAATGTGATAGACAAGTCTGCCATGCTAACAAAAAGTTTATCAGAGTCCTAGAGTCCTTGTACAAAACAAGTCTGTCTTTTTTTTTCTTTCTATATTTCTATCTTTTCTTTTTTTAATAGAACACAAAGAATGAAGGCTCATCTAAGTAGGAGAGATTCATCAAAACCTCTAATTAAATACATGACAGCTGGTGAATTAGAGCATTTTGTCTTAGTGCTGCCATCCTATAATACTTCATAATCCTGAGTCCAAAGTATGAATTAATGATGCTTGTAAGTATCTTGATACCCAGCTGAAGGGGTAAAATAATCAAAAGCAACCCTAAAAGGTCTCTGAGAAAGGAGGCAGTACTGGCAATAATGAGTAACCAGGACCAAATTATTTCCACATTACTGGAGTTTACTTTGGGATGCTTTGATATAGAATATGCTTTATTATAAGATTATTTGGTTAAAGAAATTGCTTGTTTTTAAAATAATGCATTTTAAAAAAGCATTTTTAAAGGCCATGTGTTAAATATCAGCTCCTAATAGCTAGCACAATAAAATTCTACAATCCATAAATATGACAAAGAAAAAAAATGGTCATTTTAGAGTAGTCCTGTTTTCAAGAAATGGCAGTTTAGAGATAAATTTATGCAGATACTCGTGTGTTATAAGTTTATTTAGGTTTGCTGGTGAAGAGGTTTTGGTTGCTTGTTGTTACTTTAGGAGAAAAGGAACAGGACCAAAGTAGGAATTTTCATGCTGCAGAGTTCAGTGGATTTAGAATATTGTTAAACTGAAATATTTCAGGTTTGGGACATTTAATTTTTTAACATCAATAACCAAAGACTAGATGTTCCACTGAAAGTAAAATACATCCTTTAAAAATTTTTACTCCATCTGTAAATCCAGATCTGAGAAAGGTATTTCTAAGGAAAAACTTTTAAGCAGCCCTAATGGCTTGTGTTAATCTTGTTCTCAGTTTGATTTTTTTTTTTTTTTTTACTGTTAAGATTTATGGTTGTTTTTTCCTGAAGCTTTCTAACTGCAAGTTTTCTAATTAAAATATATATTACAAAACATGAATAATGAGCTTTCTGTTCCTGTATATTTTGAGCAAAACTGAGCTTTTATGGTAGGTCTTACAAGCATTTAAGCAGCCGTCTTTTGGAGCTCTTTTGGTCTCCAATGTGTAGAGCAAAATGATTTGTTTCTTTACAATTTACCTTTCTGCCTGTTGATTGATTGATTTTATTGGTTATCAGGAGCCCATGCAATTCAAAACATCAAGAACACACAAGGTTTCAGTGTCCTCAAAACCCACATAAGTGAATTCTTTGTGAGAGGGGTTTTTCTCATTTTGGTCAGCAGATGTGAGGTGTTAGTGTCATGACTGAGGCTGAGGATATGATTAATTTCAGACAAACTTGGCCTAAAATTCCTGAGAGCTCACATACTCCTGAGTCACTTCTTTGGAAGTATGTTATAGCTGTCTTTCCAAGTTGCTTTGTTTCAGTCTACTGAAATTACTGTTGACCACAGTTGTTAACTGATGTTCATTAACCGGCCCCTGATCGCTGTTGGCAATCACGAAGCCCAAGTGAAAGTATAGTTCCTGAAATTCAAGTCTTGGTTGCTTTTTGCCTGGCTAATAGAAGTACTCTGTATGGACCAAGAGAGGAGAAAGATGCCAAACATTTCTCATGATTAAGAAAACTTTGAAGACATGAACAAATTTATTAAATTATATTTAAAAATTCTATTTAAAGCTGCTCATTCAGTGGTGTGCTTGAATGGAGAAGGAACTATTGAATATCNGTTGGTTGGTGGCTTTGTTTGTTTTTGTGGGTTTTTTGTTTATTTTTTTAACCCTGTAGTGTGCTTTCTAAAAAATGAATGTCATAGTAATATAGAATTATTCAGGCTGGAAGGAACTGTGAGAAGTCCCTAGTCCAACTTCCTAGTTATTTTAGCTTAGAAGGCAGTCAATGTAGTCAGGTATGATTTATCTTTGTAAATCCACGGCAACTGTTCCTGGTTTGGCTTTTCTGCCACTCTCCCTGCATGCCTGAGCAACAAGCTCATCCATCTTCCTCCCTCGTAGCCTGTCTTTCCTCCCACCTCCAGTGTACATCTGATTTTGTGGGAGATCAGCCATGACTTCCCCGCTTAGCAGGTCGGTGTCCTGCTACACCTATTCCTTTTCCTGAATATTGAGATGGACTGTTGTGCTTGGAGGGGTTTGTCCTGAGAGACCTGCCAGCTGCTTGAGCTCCTTTGCCCTTCAGAAATGCCCGAGATCCTCTCTGCCAGTTCGCTGAATAAGGCAAATGCTATCTGCCTAAATAGTTGTCCCCATGGCTTGTAATTTCTACTGTTCCTATCTCCATTTGACTCCCTAGGCTGCGTGTCTGGACTGTGCTTTACAAAAACTATCAGACTGTCCCCTGAAAGTGTTGCTGTGACACATCATGGTATCCATAGGCCCAGCCGAGAACAGTTGTTACGATTCGCCTCCATAGGGCACCAAAATTTCAGTCTTAAACTACGTAAAATGTTTCAGTTGATTTTGACATTGAGACGTGTGTCTGAAAAGATAATGTCATAGTATTTATTTTCTAGTTAATATGCCAAAATGGGGGGAAAAAAAGTATATATTAAAATTTGTCTAAACTTCATAGGGGATGAAGTGGAATGAAAATGGATATACATATATGAGAAAGTTTGATAGGGAGCTTAAAATTTCTGTTAGGTTCAGTTAACAGTTACGGTGCCAGTAGATGGCACTCAGGAATCTAGGATGTTGTTAGGTGTGGGGCTTTCGATGACCAGTGCAGCTTGGTGCTTTGTGGCTCTGCGTGCAGCTCCTACCACACCAGTGCTTCCGTGGCCTCTCATGGGTAGACACACTCACGTGTAATGGGAGCAACCGATTGACCAGAGGTGATTGACGGGGCATGATGTTATGTCCATACATGATTGGGAAGGCAGCGAGACCTGGTTTGAATGTTCTGAACTATTGACCATAGAGAGCTGCAATATTGTTTGTACATTAAAATGTTGTGTTGGTTTATGGTCTTTTGTACTGGGGTCTAATAATGCTGTCTGGTGGCATAGATTGCATCATTTAATCAGTTTTCAGTTTTGATTACAGCTACCAGCAGGAGACTCAGAGTTGCCAACTGTAATTAAAATGCAAAAAAAATAATTTCCAAAACTAAGAAACAAAAAGCAGTACAGAGATAATTACAGCTGAGAAGCGTTTATTTTCCTGTGAACTTTTGTGCTACTGTGCTGAGGAGAGCTGAATGTTATCTGTCTTCAAACATCTACTTTCGTTTGGGTCTGGGGTTAGATCATTATTTCCATCTTAGTGCAGGTTTTTCTCAATGAATAACACAGATAACGTGAATAATTTGTGTTAATACTTATGGGATTTTTCAGTGTTGCAGTACAGCATAGGAATACTTTCTTCTGATTCTGGTCATGTTTAAAGGAACCTAGGTGCTTTGCAAGCAAAGATAAAAATTTCGCAGTGGCCTCTACAGGTACCACTGGACTTTTCTTACACTAGGTACATATTTGGGACCAAAAAGATAACACCGCTGTCTTGTACAACTAGTAGATTTACCTCCCTGGTTTTCTACTACCTTGAATTTGTGTTTTATCATCTTTAGAAACCGATCTGAAATGAAAAGATAGTTAAGAAGGGTCTAGTCCTGTAGTCTCAGGTAAAGGTATTTATTAACTTCTATAAAACTCTACCATTTGCTGGTTTTGGAAGGCTGTGTCAGAGGTGGCTGCTCATTCAGTAGTTACAAACCTTTTATTAGGAATCCTGAACTTATTGTTGGGCTGTTTATTTGTTTTTACATAACGTTATTTACTTCAGATAGCTTTTCCCTTTCTCTGGTCTCCATTTTTCTTGGGTATTTTTCAGACACACCTTCTCAGTAGACATAGTCCCCTGTGGTTTTGTTTACTGAATGAGCTAAACTCATTGTGATCTCACAAGGAAGACCTCCTTCCCCTGATGATTCTAGATGATGATAATAATATTTCCCTCCCCCCTTTTTTTTATTCTGTATTACTACTTAGAAATACCACAACCCCCCGAATAACCACATACATTTGCAATCCTTTTTCATGGCCACCGTTGTTTCTTCAGTCCTGTGCTATATAAATCTTGAGAAAAATTCATCTGTGTGGATGGCTTCTCTTGCCTACGTCTCCATCTGACCGGACAGCCTTTTTCCATCGTCAGTCCAGAAGCAGCTTTTCCATAAATGTAATTTTCCTTGAGGTATATGTCTGAAGCAGGCCAGGTGAATTGTTCTTTAAATGTCCCTCTTCTTTTTTGAGAGTGGAGGGATGCTAAACACTGTGGAAGTCTTAAGTCAGCAGAACGAGCCTTCCCTTTAGTGGCTGACCGCTGCTCCACATGGTACTGTACCTGCGGGCTATGCAGCTGCTCAGGGTGGAACACATTTTTTGGAGCAAGTGGTTAAGTCTTATTGGGTCTAAAGATGAAAAAACTTTGAAATTATTCATATGCCCTAATAAACTATTGACCTGCAGTCTTAGTCCAGAAAGTACATGCACATTTGAGACTTTCCAACAGGGGTAAAATTTACTCTTAACAAGTCCAAGTGAAGCAGGACTGAGACAGCCTGCGAAGGCTAAACCCGAGGATCCATGCCATTTTTAAAGGCTGTACGAAAGGGAAATGAATAGAGTTCTTGTTTTTAATGTAGATGATGAGTTGCTTGAAATATTTCGAACCATCAGCTTGAAATATTCTGAACCATCAGCTTGGCAGGGTCTTTATACACTTTTGTTAGCTAATCAAAGACAGATTGCAGTCAGGAGCCATATCTAAATTTATTAAGAAAATTAATAGACCATTTAAATTTTACTAGAATTAGGCTAAGATACAATAAGCATTTGCACCAGCAGATATTCATTAGCTGTAACATTGACCTGGTGCCTGCGTGAGTAATGAGAAATTGACATCTAGATTTGAATGGAGACAATAGTGCTGATAATGTGAGTTTGAATCATTAGGAAAAAGTCTCATATTTTACATATGTCAAATTTTATTTTTCATATTAATTCCTCTGTGTATATTATGGACTGCAAAGTGAAGGTTTGGAGGATTATGTTTGCCTAATCCAGGATTTTTTCTTCCTTCTCTATTTTGTAAATATATGCTCTTGTTTTGAGAGTGAATTTTATTTATTCATTTATTTATATAGCTTTTTTGGAAAGTGTTCAGCTCGCTTCAGAGTTGAGAAGCCAATTGGTTTTTCCCTAAATGTTTCCGTCTTTCTGAGTTAGATTTCCATGAAAACAGATCCTTGCAAAATTTCACCACATTGTTCATGGGGTTTAGCACAATTGAGGCTTTATGATAATCTGTGTCTGTTTTATGTTGATATTTTAAAATCTAATGAAAATTATTCCCCTCAGTTTTTTGTGTGACTTTTTAAAACCTCTATAGAGCTTATGGCTGGGTATGATACTTGCTTGAGGTTAGTTTTCACTCTCAGAGAAGCTACCTTAGCAATCTTTTCTAGGAATAAATGTGTGCAGCTGGGATTAGTTCACCCAAGAGTACTGTTCAGTGCTTTAGAGGAAGATTATATAATTGAAGTTCAATTAGTTTTAGACTATTTTTTCTGTCTTGGAATTGCAGGCATGATCAACAGTGAATTCTGTATAGGACTGACTTGCAAGATACAACAATTCTGAATACTGGAAAACAAGGTGACCTGGTCATTTGTGTCATTCACAAATGTGTGCAAGGCTGAATTTATATACTGTACTTCAGAAATAATTTTAGAAATGGCAAAGATAATTTGTTGTTCTGTGGTCTAAGGACAAGAATAAGAATTAATAGTGTTCTCAGTACAGTTTGTGCTTTTTGTTACACATGGACAAATGAATATACATTTAAAAAACTCCTCTGCCTTTTTAGATGATATAACTGATTACAAAAGTTGTACAGTGCTGAGAAGCTTTTGTTCCTATTGTCCAAATATGTTTACTTTCCAGCACATTAGTATATTGGTCATTGGCACCAGCTTCAACCCCATTGATGTATTAAATATCTTGTGATGCAGGAAGCAATGAAAAATATTTGGCTTGGGGAAACTGAGCCATTACTCTGAGCATCGACTTTCTGCTGCATTCTAGCCACGGGTCCTCTGTGCTGCTAATTGTTTTCAAAAGATGTCTGATTCTGTGGTGAATTAGGGTTAGGGGAGAATGTCACTAAGGTGCACGGGTTCCAGATTCTTCCTGCACCATGCAGTGATGGTGGCAATGGTATGTAACCACTGCCACAGCTCTCATGTGGAGGGAAGGCTGGTCCTGGGGTGAGGTTAATGGAGCGGATGGCTTTCGTGGTTTGGGGTAGCATGCTTTGCTCCCAGCCGTCCTGGGGATCTCCTGGGAACATTCCCTCCTCCGCACCAGTGCCAAGCTCTCCATGTCTCTGACAGTGCAAGCCATGAAGCTGAACTATTTTGGGTTTGGGCCATCTGGCTTCAATGTCCCTTCAGTTCTTTGCGGAATCCAAATGAGTTTGGTCCCCTGGTAGTTGTTGGCGCCAACAGGAAGCGATACGGTTGACAGTACCGCCAGCAGTTCAGGACAGACACTTTAAAGCCAGCCAGTGTTTATCTGCCAGGTCTAATACAATATTTAGAGCTACTTTAGAGTGGCAAAGCAAAACTTAGGTGAGTGAATGTCACTTTTCTTCCTGGTCCACAGCTTCCAAGGTTCCTTATCTTCCTCTCCTGCTGCTCTGCAAACACGGTTTGTATGCTGTATTCTCTTCACACTCTGCTGCCAATCTGTGTGTTCTGCATTCCTGGCTGCTAGTTCTTAAAAGTTTGTGTCCAACGAGCTGGTCATTGAGCCAACCCTGTCCCATAAGGCAGGCAGCTTTCCTAATAGCTCAGTCCCATTAGGCTCAGCAAGCCTGCAGCCCCGCTGGTTTTTGCCATTCTTATTTCAGAAAAGACTAAAATCCCTTCAGTCCCAGTGGGTAAAAGCAGATAGTGAGCAAACAGAACCATCCAAGTTCTATTTCAAAACTATTAAAGATGTTTCCACGGGAGCTGATGGCAGCTTTGCAGCTGGTGGAAGAGGTTATAAAAGAACAGAATGAATGTCCCTTTTTACATAAGTTTTAGACTACTTTATATACCTCATAGCTTGTTTTCTTTCTTATGATATTCAGGCCTGTAAACAGTGATCACAGATGCCGACCAACCTTTATGTTGGGTACGAAGCAACCAATCTTTGAAAGCTTCAGTGTTTCATCCTGAGAGGGAGCAATCATTCTTCTTATGTTTTTCCGTCCCATTGAAGGCTGAGGTAACTTTTCTTCTGCTGCAGATAGAGCTGACATCTCAGGAATTTATAATTCCAGTGGTTATTCCAAAACTTGAAAGTTATGGTACTAGCGGAGGGACAAAAACTGGGATGATGGTGTATGTATAGTAATAAAGTGTGCCCTCCCTTTTTTTGTTTCCCTCAGGCTTTGCTCAGGTCCATCACACGAGTACGTGTCAAACTCAGTGAGTCTGAGATCTCTAATCTTCCTGAACAGCCATTCTGATGCTAGAAGGATGTTAATGCTGTGTTAGCACCTGAGAGGATGATGAAAGGGGAGAGCATTTGAACACCTGAGCATGTATAATTTAAAGGGAATAAAATCATGAGTTCTAAGTAGAGAAATTAACATCGCTAATTATTGCTTGCTGATGACTGCCATAAGCTTTTCTTCTTTAAAAAAACCAAAACCCAACCAAACAAAAAACACATGCTGCAAGTGGATTCAGGTGTCCGGGTAAATCCCTGCCACCACATGTACTCAAATTTCTGCCTGGCACCAACTTCAGAGCTTCCTCTGTCTGTCAGCTATATGTTGCACAGTTTGATTCAGGGCTGCAAAGAAGGAAAGAGTGGGCAGCAGGTGGGCATCTAAGAGCCCTCATTATAGAGGGAACCAACCTGTGTTTGTTTATCAGTCTGTCCTGAAAAAGTACAATATGAAATGGGCCAAACCATCATAATTAGCATGTGCAGCGAGGGTGAGAGATTAGAATACCTCCATCGCCCGTGCTACTCTCATTCAGTCATGCCTTTTCTTTTGAAGTCAAAAGTTATAAATAACAGAAGTACAAAAATCTCCTTTGCTGCTGGAGGAAGGCCTCAAGGTTACTAAGCGCATGTGTGACATAAATGCAGTAGAGCATTTTAATTGGATTCTTTCACCAGAACTCCTGACCTTCTGTGTAGCACATTAATGTATTTTACTAATTATAAATGCAATTAAAAAGTACTGAAATAAAATTAGGCTGATCTATCTAATTTACATTAAGCACTTTCGAATTATGCAGATTTTCAAAGTCTTTTTCTTGCTTGCTTTCTTTCCTTTTTTTTCCCAGTTTGTGTTTCAGGAAAAAATTGTCTGCATTAAAACAGCTGGAAAACAACCTTGTAGCAAAACAAATTTCTTTTCTGTGATTATTCACAGTGTGTGAGTTAATTTTCTAGGCAGTAATATGCTCAGCTATCATTAGGGTAGTGACTCATACAATAGAGCCCATATGTGCATTGGATGCCGTGGTGGTTTGTATACTGGGTGTGTACTTCTCAATTTTTTTTCTTACAGGAATTGGGTTCAGAGGCTAACTAGGAAAGAAATACTGATAATAATGGTCAAAAACAACAGAGATTTGTAAACAATAAAGAAACAGCAAAAGTAGCATGCAAATAATACAAGCAAAACATCTGGTGTGTTCAGTCATTAAAACAGGCTGACTGCTCTCACTGACATCTACATCATTTGGTGATACTTCCATAGTATTTTCGAGTTTTAGACATGAAAATAGAAAGATAGCATTTCATCAGTATTTTTGCGAAGCATTTAGATTATGGTAGGCACTGTGCAGGCAACACAGAAAGGCAGTCCTTACCCTGATGAGCTTATAATGTAATTTTAGATGGGTGCAGAAACAGAGGTGATGCTGAAGTACTGCATGTGAAGAACCAGTCTTAAAGTAGGAAAATTGGTAGAACTGCTCGGGCATTTTTGGTCATGTTGTTTATTCTTAAACCCTTTCTTTAATACAGAATTAATTTCCAATACATGTGTGTTTTGATGAAAATTCTCCACTTTTTCACTAAAAAAAAAAGTAAACAAAAGTGCCTCAGATTTTTTTTTTGTCCTAGTCTGCCTCTTCCCTAAAGTAATAATGTAAAAAAGTAGTGGAGAGGAAGAAAAACTGAAATATGAGTAGATTATAGAGTAAATGAACAAATTCAGTGTTCATTTCATGCCAAATATCTTGCATTAAGACCATACTATTTTTATGCTTTTTGTGTGTGTGTATATTTATTGGGTTTGAGTTTCACACACCTGACATGAAAGTACAAAAGTGAAAATAAAGCTTTGTTCATTATTGGTGGTTATTTTTTAAATATCTAAAAGGTGGTACCACAGGAAGCAGAGGGATGGTGCTTTCTGAGAGGTCATCTGTTAAATCGACAATAGACTAAGAATTTAAAGCATAAGAAGGCACGTGAACTAGTTCGTTTTAAAAATTTGAAGTTGTAAGTTTTTTTGGGTTCTTTTTTGTCCCAAACATTTCTTTCTGGACACATGGAGAGTTCCTCACTCTTGTCTGGAAGCAGCAAGCACGGTACTACATAAACCCGTGATCAGTTATTCTAACCTTCAACTTGAAACCTGGGACCATCTTCTTGTCTCTGCTTCCATGGGTGATTTCTAAGAGGAATTTTGGTCACTAAAACTCTAAGCTTCTCCCCTTGATATTGCAACATATGTAGCTCATTACCTTAATGCCTAATAGCTATTTTGAAGTCAAGTAAATATCTTATGATGGGAGAGCTGCACTGTTTAACTTCAGACATTTTAATTGATGCCTGTGTTATAAATACAGGTTCTCTGCACTGGTGAGGGGAGGAGGGAATGCACCTGACTTTAAATCACCCTCTGAAAGGAAATATGTGTCCAGTACTCTTGAGATAATGATCATGCAGGGGAATTGGAACACAGGGGAGCTGAGAGCTCTTGCCTCTCTCAGAAAGGATGTTATTTTCAGGAAAGCAACAGCTCCTATTCCCGAGCATGGTACTGCTAGACCTTGACAGAAGGTCCTTGCTCTGGTTCCTGTGAGTAGCCGCTTACCGAGAGGCAGAAAATGTTGCAAGGACTCTCCTGAAAGAAAGTGCCAGCAGGTCCTGATTCCTACTTAGTTCAGATCAATGTTTAGGCTGGAGGTGCCCCTTACAGCTTAAAAACTTGGAACCAGTCCCCTCTCTCAGCAGCCTTGCGGTCTCTGTTAATAGTATCGGGCCATGGGCAGAATGAGCAATTTGCAAGCCACCCTTACCCTGTAGATGTTCCTGTAGATGTTATAAATCTAGCTATTACCTACAAAACATTCACTGGTACCACTTTGCTGTTTGAAACATTTGAACAGAACAGCGTTTGGGTCTCCTTTTGGCACAGGATTATGTATATAGGCAGGAATTGCCAGAGGTTTTCGCAAATTCTTGCTCAATGTTTAGGATGGTGTGAAAGGACCTGAATTATCTGAGATTTTTTTTTTATACTATGTTTTGTATATTCCCATAGAAGTACATATTGTTGTATAATCAACATGTAAGTGAAAGCTTTTCTCTGGGAAAAAAGGCAAATCTGTTAAACGCACTGCAGACTGCTATCAGATGCGATTGTTTGGTAGAAGGGATCCAACAATGAATTATGGATACAGTTTGCATGGTTCATAATTTATTGTTTTAAATTTATTTTTACATTTAGTTGTGCATATTTCAGAACATGGTTATTTTAATTGTTTTAATTGTGACATTGACTATAGGGGAGATGCAGTTTTTCCATCAGAACTGAATATAAGTAGGACTCCAGAGTGAGTAACAGCCTTGGTAGGAGAGCCCCAGTGCAGCCCATCTCTGTGGCCAAAGTGCGGTGATGTGTACCAGCACTTCTAGTTACGGAATTAAATCCTACCAGAGTACCGTGGTTTTCCACTGGCATGTTCTGTTGATATGAGATGGATTGAAGCATAAGGTTCAGTCCTTTGCTGAAGAGAAACCTTTTTAATTGTGAAATCAGATTTTAATATTAGGGGAAACAAGGTTTAGAATCTTTATTTGAGTGAGTGCCTGAAAGAACACACTGAGAGTAGAATATTTATAAACTGTCCTCCTTTAGTAAGTTATACTTATGTTTTGGTTAGATAGAATCATTCTTGATCTTTGTAGGCATTTTTGTAAACTTTTGTCCCATGTCATGATCCAAAAAATAGTTTGCTTTTTTTTCCCCCCAGGAGGATGTTTGCAAAAAAGTATTTGTAACATCTGAGTTTGTGAAACTTTGCAATCCTGCTTTGCTTCTGGAAATACAGGTCAGTGTGCAAGTGGGATAGACAGGAGTCATACATGCCAAGATTTCTTCTGCACTGACTAACAAAAAGAAAACATTGATCCTATTGGAGAGAATGTTGAATTAACCAACAAGAAAAAAAAAAGAAAGATGAGAGTTAAATAATATAAATAAACTCTATTTAAAAGCAAATTAATCCATTTTCTATTTGAAATGTAATGTGCAAAAGCTTTTAAGGCACGCAGCAAAACAGTGGGTTATACTTTACAAGCTCTGCAGTGGCTCTGCAGTGAAATATGACAGCCCAAGTGCTCTCGGTAATAACTCACACATGGTCTTGATAATAGCATCTTTTACTGAGAGAACAAGTGTGTTGGCTAAGACACTGGGGTTATCCTTCTCAGTGTCTCAAAAAAGAGATATATGGTCATTAACTCCTGCTTGGTGGAAAGGCAGAGAAGAGTTTGATAGTCTGAGAGCGACAGCTCCACAGTAGCAGCTGCACTGGAGGCTGACTTACACTTTGTGAGATTTTGAACCCTGGGGATCTAGCCTCAGCTGGTATAAGTTGGCACAACTCTATTAATTTCAATTAAGTCACACCAGTTTACACAAACTGAAGATATTGCCCATTATTTCTTCATGCCTGCTCTAGCAATGAATCCAAGTATGTGATTAAGAATAGGAGAATGCTCATTACAGTTAATGCCAAGTGCTTAAAGCCATGAGCTCAGAGTTAAGCAGGTATTTGAGTGCCTCGTGGTGTCAGCCTCAGAACGCAGAGCTGCCTGGTGCCAGCCGAGATGTTGTTAGAGCAATTGCTTTGAAAGGAAGCTGGATTTGTAGTGAGCAGCTTGCCTGTTGGTCAGCATATGGCCAGCTGGGTTGACTGCTGTTTACAGTATTTTCTTCTGCCTCAAAATATTTCTTAACTTGTGCCATGGGTGTAGGAATAAGGAGAGAGGCCATTGAACAGTTTCCTTAGTGGTAGCCTTTCTCACTGAATGTGGATTGTCTTTGTCCGAAACAGCAGTCTGAAATTGTTCCAAACTTGCCTTTGAAATGCAATCAGACCTTTCACAAATGATGTCATCTTGGTAGCTCACATAATCTCATGGGTATAATGCTTAGATATATATATTTTAAAGAAACTACCATTTTAATTTTGTCAGTATATCTATATACACAAGAATAAACTGTGTAGTGAGGGATAGGATACATTTGTTCCCTATATGCTATTAAAAGCAGAGCACAGCTTGCAGTGCTCTATGCGTCTGGCAGTAGCAGCCAGGACACTACATCCTGAGGTTCATATAGGTTGAAAGACCTTTCTAGAAATGTGTGTGTGCCTGTGAGGATGGTGTTGGGAACTTGGCTGACCTGAACTCCACGGAGCTGTAGTGCTTCTGCTAGCAGCAGCCAAACTAACGCATTTGGTTCATCCTTAAGAGCGGCACTTGTGCTTTTGACAACAACCAGTGTCTGTAGCATAACACGAACTGTACAGTACTTCTCATACACATTGTACCTGGAGCTTGTGAACAAAACAAATGACCAAGAACCCAATCTCTCTAAATGCGTAAATTTACAAGCAGTTACCCAGTACATTACATTCACATCCTCTTTCATCAGCTATACCTTACTGCATTCTCTGACCTGCCTTTACAAGCCACAGTTTAGGATGAAGATAGGGTGTTTGTCTCTAAGTAGGCATCGAAAAATGTCTCCAGCTCTTTGCTCACTAATCTGAGTGGCATTCACCCTCTCATTTCTGCTGCTGAGCCTGGCTTTGCCAGACACCCACACTTAGCAGGTGTTTTCATCATGACATTAGTAATGAGAATTGACACATTCTAAATGAGGAATCCCTTGTAGAACCTGGTAGCACTGATGGATGTTTGTGGAAATTGACAGCTTCTGAAAAATGTTTTTGCCATGACCAGCACTTCTCTGACAGATTTTTAATGGCTCTCATAGAACTCTCACTAACTTGAACACTTTTGCAGATGAAGTGGAATGTGGTGAAATGTGCAGCTTTAACACTTTTGACACTTAGTGAAGAAACGCAGAACAACTCCGAATTTTGCTTCTAAATCATGATCCTTTTTTTTTTTTCTTTGAGAATACTAAAAGATGGGAATGGATTAGCTAAGGGGGCAAGCATGTGTTGTGATACACCAGGACTGAGCTGTATAACCCCCATTAACCTTAATGGGAACCACAAAGCTCAGTCTGCTCATTTAGATGGAAATATCCCCTGCTCATCAGGGATCAATTGCACTGTGTGTTACCTGCTTTCAGTGTCTCGTTCAATATGGGAGTCACTGCCATGACCTTGTAAACCTTGGACTATGAGAAAGGGAGGGCTGATAAAATGGGGCTATGAGAAGAACAATCAAATAAAAACACAAGCTAAAAAAAGAGAAAAGTTGTACAGGTTGGCATGTAACTCATGTTAGAAATTAATATGAAATGTAGTTGCAATTAAATCACAAGTCGTCTTTGCAGTTTGATGTGGTACTGCAGAAAGTCAATACAAAGATAACTGTATAGAATTCAGGTTCTTCTGAGAATTTTTCAATTTAAAATAATTTTACAGGAAGAATGTGTTAACTCTTCTCTTTTTCTTTTCTTTAACTTTATAAGAAAGGACAGAAGGTAGTGATTTTTATATATTCCTGGTTTTAGCTCCTTCCCCCCCAAGTTAAACACTGCATACATAAACCTGAGCTACTAAGGGTGGTGTCAGCAGAAGAGTCGAATGGAATAGATGCTCGTCTCTTTCTGAGAGTCAGTTAACCTTGTGTGCCTAAATCCAGTGTTTATGTTGGAATGCCTGTTGATAGCTTTATTCAAAAAGATCTCCAGTTCCTTTATTAAGTGATAGAAGGATTGTGATTAAGTATAGCAAGAGTTCAGTTCTATGCTGACATGTCTTATCTCTCACTGATGAAAATAACAGACATTTTCTGCCCCCCAAAGAACTAAATAGTTCAGGAAGGGGACCAGAGTGGAAACGGCAAAGCTGGCATTATGGAACATGTTTATCGTGGAAAATTATTGAAGCTTCCCAGTGCAGATAACAGAGATGTAAGTTAGACGTTAAATAAATGTTGTGTTGCCATACACCTGGTTTCCAATGTTACAGTCGGCTTCATCAATACTAAAATAAGACCTCCTGTCCTCAGATTGAGTATAGCAATCTTACAGCTAACAGAGGAGAAGCAGTACTGGTTTCCAAATATCTCTCGCAGCCAAAAAATTACAACAAAACTACAG
>VZTO01012255.1:0-23827 GCA_013400615.1 Syrrhaptes paradoxus
TGTGTTTCCTTTTTTCTTGACTGTTGAGTTCTTCATGTGTCTTGTAAATTGTCTCCAATTCCAACATTGGATTGTTTTTTTTTTTTCCCCCTCATCAATGTGCATCTAGGTCATATGCACCACTGTCAGAGACCAGAGGCCTGTATGCTGGAGCAACTGTGCTTTCTTCTCCTAGTACAGAAGAACTGTCGCAGGATCAGGGGGACAGAGCTTCGCTTGATGCAGCTGACAGTGGCCGTGGTAGCTGGACTTCTTGTTCGAGTGGTTCTCATGACAACATACAGACAATACAGCACCAGAGAAGCTGGGAGACTCTGCCTTTTGGATATGCTCATTTTGATAGTTCAGGTGATGGTGCAGGACTGTGGTCCTCGGGCAGTCACATGGACCAGCTGATGTTCCCTGATCATGGCACAAAGTATGGCAGGCAAAGTCAAGGCAGAGAGGGACTTGATCAAGCACAGTCCAGAGCAAGCTGGGCATCCTCAACAGGATACTGGGGAGAGGACTCAGAAGGCGATACAGGTACCATAAAGCGGAGGGGTGGGAAGGATGTTTCGATTGAAGCTGAAACCAGTAGCATAACATCTGTACCAGCAGAGGAGTCAAAGCCAGCTCCAGTGCCCACTCATATAGCAGCAGCATCAAGTAGTACAAAGGGGCTTATTGGTAAGTTAAGTTTTGTTTACCATTAAGTATTTTAATTCATTTGCTTATTGTTCTTCGTACTGTTCTAGAACTGCATTTCTTTTGTTTGGTTTGATTTTTTTTTTTTAATTCTTAAAGCAAAACCAAATGTTTTGCAGTCTTTCTCAAATTTTCCCCTTTAGCTGTGCATTTATTGCTAGGGAAAATATCACTTACTGTTGATTCTCTGTTCTTGCAGCTCCTTTGTGTTTCAAGAGAGCCTGCCTTACATCAAAAAGCTAGCTCAACTGCTGGGCAGTGTTTTGAGAGGTTGATGTATTTAGATGTCTGTTCTGAAATGTGAATTTCTCTTCACAGGAAGTCTCTATGTTCTGTATTTAGAAATCTTAATAAATATGGCCTGATTTTTTTTTTAGAAGTTTTACTTTATACATCTCTATGACTTGTCTGATAATTGTGAATATTCTTTATTTCTGAAAATGGGATCCCTTTGTGCTTAAATGCCAACTGAGATTTTTCTTTGGACTGCTGAAACTGAAGAGTTTCCTAAGAAGTTAGAGCTGAAATACATTTATAATCAATCAACAACAACAAAAAAAATCAGATAACACGTAAACTAATCTGAAGGTGTCTTTGGCAGAGCTTAACATTTTTCTCATACTGTTCATTCTATGGATCCCAGTCCTTGGGCCATCCAAGATCTCTGCATTTTTGCCTCCTCCTTCCTTTCATTCCCTTTCACTTTGCTTTTCTTCAGGTTAATATGAAGAACTGTCTAAAAGCCATTCTGCGCTGATACAGCTGAAAAAGTCTGCCAGATTGAGGTCATGCTGAGACCTCTGTGATAAACTGCTTATCCATTTTCTACCCAAGTATATTGCTTAGCAATGGCCCATTGCCTCAAAGCTTGGGTGTAGATCTGAATCCCTGAACTGTGAAGAGGAGGAAGCTGTTAGGTTCAGGACTGCAGGTTCAGATTCATGCCACTCTCTAATTTTACTCTTTGATACTCTTGATTTCCACCAGAATATGGAACAAGGGAGCTTCCAAACGTGCCTCTCAAGGCAATGCTTGTCCCTATGCTTTTAGAGACTTAAGAGAATGTGAAAGAGACCTGAAAATTCAAGCCACAGACTTCTATGCACTTCAGTACTATTAACTAATTGTCCTGCAAATGTAACTCTGAATATCACTGTCCAACAGAAGCCACTATTTTTGCATGGTTCTTTTGCACTGAATAGACATTGATCTCTTGCAGTATTTCCATAGAATTTTTCTACGTAATTTCTTCTGCATCAAAGTTACTTTTCAGAAATCTTTGAATAAAATTTCTCAGAAACTTCTTCATGCTGCTTTGCTCAGTTAAAACTGTTTGTCCAAAAAAAATACTTGGATTCTACTGGAAATTATTTGGTTTTATTATAATACCAGGACCAGGACTTTATTTTTAGTCTATAAAAATTCACAACCAAGTAGCACCAGTCCATTTTGAGCTTGTACTGCCCTTTCCATCAATTCCATGCTACATAATGTAGTCTGATGTTGTCATCAGCAATTGTGTGAGAATATAGTGTATGACAAGGCATGGAGAATAAATTATCTGTGTCAGTGGTTTTTCCTGCTGTGTTTACCTTTGTACTGTAAGTTAAGTGGTCATGTGTTAAAGGGATAAACCACAAAAAAAAGTGTTGAATGTCAGAGCCCCAGCTGACTTCTTTAGGCATGACTCTATTTTGGAGTTAGATACTTACCTGCTGTGTGTCCCTGCAGATGCTTAAAATTCTTGATCTCTGTTTCCTCCCTTGAAGTTTTCTGCAAGAGAGAACTAAATATGCCCAGAGTTAAGTCATGTTCAGGTAAACAGTCATGCCTCAATGAGAGCTGCAAACTAGGTGGTGGTCTTTCCATCTCTTATATAAAATCATATTCAGTCATTGATCTTATAGGCATACTTTAAATTTTTAATTTTGCAGAGAATATAACTGTAAGAGCAATTGGCAGTAATGCACACAGAAAGTATGAAGATGAAGCCCACTTCTCTTACTTACTTTTTGGAGTCTTAGCTTATGTCTCATTAAGTAGTAAGATTTGTAGGAAAAAATAATGTGTCAGGTGCTTTTTTATTTTTTCCCTTGCAAGATGCTAAAAACAAAAGAAATAAGCTCTTGGGTTCAAAGCCCATCTTCAGGCCTGAGATAGTCATGTTTGGGGAGATGCCAGTATTCCTGATGCTTGGCGGTTCTGTGGGTTCTTGTCTTCCATGTTACTTTGATCAGTGTACATTTTAGTCTATACAATTGATGGAACAGCTTCAGTTGCTAAGCTTGAACAAAATTCCTCATGTAATTTGGTGAATTTTGTTAGACTAATGCTTCACTACTGGAAGAATAGCTGTATTCTGTGTATGTTGTAAATTCTATACTTTCTTGCATGGTGTATTTTTCAGGACCTCATTTTCTACTGTTTGGTAGTTAACTTTGATCCTTCAGATTTTTTCCTCCTGGGCTGTTGAGTTGGTTGATGTTTATTTAGCGTTCATTGTTTATTTTCCTTTGACCAGTTTTCCTCTTCCTATCTTTTAAAAGAATCTGTTGTTTTTCCTTCAGCACGAAAAGAGGGTCGATATCGGGAACCACCTCCAACTCCTCCTGGTTATGTAGGAATACCTATTGCTGAGTTTGCAGAAGGTAGTTCCCATCCAACCAGAAAGCCTCCAGATTACAACATAGCACTGCAGAGGTCTAGAATGGTGGCACGGACATGTGAGACCCACGGAACATCAACTCCTCAGCAGCAGTTGCATGGCCATTCAACTAGCAGGCCTGTGAACAAACCTCAGTGGCATAAACCAAATGAGTCAGATCCACGTCTTGCTCACTATCCATCTCAAGGGTTTTCCGCAGAGGAAGATGGTAAATTTTTAATTGTTAGATTTTGAGTGTGCTGCATGCAAAAATGGTCCATGCTTTCACAGACATATTTACGCAAATGTGTTCTGCCGTATAAATTCTTGCCATAATTTGAGCTCTCTTCCATCTTTCAAAACTTGCCATTGTTAACTTTTTGGAAGGGAAGGAATTCAGTTCATCCTAAATATAATTTCAAGTTTGAAATGTAGGTCCACCTCAGTCTTGGACAAACAAGCAGTTGGCTTAGGCAACTTATTTGGACATGCTGACAGATAAAGCCTTGGCTGTCCTGAAAGTTTGCAGAGTACCTAATGTTTGGCACTAACCATGCACTTCATGGTCAAAAAAGTATCCCGGTCTATAGAAGTAGCTGCCCGTCTGCTCATAGAGCATTGTTGATCAGGTTTATTTGGATAATCATTTGCAGTCTGCCTGAAACTCTTACATTTTGGGTGTGTCTTCTACACCAACTGCTTGACAAAATGAGCCCACTACTCTTTTGCTACTTTGCTTGCCAAAGCGTGTATCTTCATGCTTCAGCTCAGCTATAGTGATAACAAGACTACGTAGATGTAGTCTTTCTGTTTTTCTGTGGGGTGCAAGTGTAGCTCAGTTGCATCATCAGGGCTAGATGCTCAAAATTTAGGCAAACAGTGCCCAAATCACACATTTGAATGCTTTGTTTTGCTTAATGGAAGAAAGGCTAATGTTCCCCTTCCCTCTCTAACTGCTTAGTTACTAAGGCTTTATGTGCAGGAAGAACTTTGCAGTTGAATATGATGGAAACAAATGAAGTCTACCTTAGCAAAATTGCCTCGAACTTCGAGAATTACCATGACAGAGAATTTTAATTGTTTCTACCAATGATGACTAAAGCTGCACTCTTATGCAATCTTAATTTAAATAAATCACAGATATATATTCAGGGAAGAATGTAAGATGGCTTTATGAAGCTATTGGTTATCTAGCAGTAGCTGTTGGGTTCCTCAGTCTGAGGAACTGCACCTAGCTCAGTTACAGCAATTGTCTTATCTTCTTCGAGAACAAAATTATAAAGGAATAATTCTCATAAGACCTGAAATGTACAGATACATATAGATTGTTTTAAGATATATACCTAATACAATGAAATGGAAAACACATGAACACAGTACAGGTTGCTTCTTTCAGTAGCAGTCTTGTTCTATATGAACTAAATTCTATTTTCCCCTATCCTATTGTATTTGCAGAAGATGAACAAGTCTCTGCTGTCTAAGACTTGGGGCTTTTCTGGATCCAGAGTGAGCCACCTTAAAGGAGAGCACAAGAAGACGTCCCTAGAATAGGAGCCTTGGAACTATAGTTAAAGGATGGTGGACCTATTTGCCTCCTTCCCTGCCTTAAAGCAGCATGGGGCTTCTTCCTCTGCCCCTCCCCCTTCTGTCCCCTCTCCCCTTGCATGTGAAATACTGTGAAGAAATCGCCCTGGCACTTTTCAAACTGTGTTGCTTGAAATGCACAGTGCAGCAATCTCCAAGCTACCACTGTCGCTGTCTGCCACATCACACAGTATCATTCCAAATTCCAAGATCATCACATCAGGATGATTAACTCTGGCTGCACTTCCCAATGCCTGGAAGGGTTGTTTTTTTTTTAATCTTCCTTTTAGATTTTAATCACAATCCTAGCACTTAGTCTCATTGGGACGATGAGATCAGCTAGTTGTCAAATTACATGGCCTTTAACCTACAAAGAGAGAAATGCATTGAAATCCTTCAAGGAGGCAGTGCTTATTTGCTTGTTTACAATGCCTTTGTTACCATTTTGTATGTTTGCGTTTCAGAGATCAAATACTGCATCTGCATAGTAATTACAGTATTATTTCATACCTGTAAGTAGGGTTGCCAGCCTGAGCTCCTGCAGAGAATATTGCTATCACGTGGCTGAGCAGGGCAGGAGGGAAGGCAGAGGTTACAGGATGCAGCCTTTCCTTGACCCTCTCGCTTCACTTTTAATGTGCCCCACCCTGGAATCTTCAAAAGCTTGTAAATGTTAGCATTAATTGCATCCTCAGCCGTGTCTGGTGTAAATGCAGAAATGCATGCTTGCAACCGGCCGGTGATGGAAGAGGACACTGTGTGTCTCATACCTGTGCCTTGCAGAATACAGGATGGCATACTGAAAAAAGCGTGTCCCATTCTAATGAGACAGACGGCAACCCCACCTTTAAGTTATATATTATTTTTATTTTATTTTATTTTTACTATATAGTAGTTATATTAAAAGAAAAATTAACTGGATAACATTGCAGTGAAGGCAAGTTGGGATGTCACAGCTCGTGTCAGCTGTTAACACTGATCTAATAACCTCCATCTATTGACTTTGGCATTAGGGGATGAACGAGTCCTTAAGTAATGAAAAATAACACGTTTAGATTTGTCAGCCTTTGCAATGCAGAAATAGTCACAACTGTTAATGGCTTCATGGAACACTGCATGTGTAGAGAAGGCCAATGTGTAGCAACCACCTGCTCACAGCTGCTATTAACCCTATAATGACTGAAATGCCCCTCCCCTCTATTTTTGTGTTGTTTTTGCACAGACTCCGGAGAAGTGAAGGCTGCCAATCTGAGTAGTACTCAAATGTGAGGAACTGCTGGTCTTGGATTTTTTTTTTTTTTCATTGAACTCAGCTGATCATATTGATCAGTAGATAAACGTAAATAGCTTCAACTTTTAAAGATCAAATTGCAGTGTTTTTTCACTGTATCAAACAAATGTCAGTGCTTTATTTAATTCTCTCTCCTGTAATCATAGCTTTTGTCTATTTGCTTATATATCACATTGTCAATTATGCATTTGTAATTTTACATGTAATATGCATTATTTGCCAGTTTTATTCTCAAGGCTATGGACCTCATGTGCATATAGAAATACAAAATCCTAGCTCTATCACAAGTTGCACAAATGTTATATAAGCATTAAGTAATTGTAGACCATAGGACTGCTAATCTCAGTTCGCTCTGTGATGTCAAGTGCAGAATGTACAATTAACTGGTGATTTCCTCATACTTTTGATACTACTTGTACCTGTATGTCTTTTAGAAAGACATTGGTGGAGTCTGTATCCCTTTTGTATTTTTAATACAATAATTGTACATATTGGTTATATTTTTGTTGAAAATGGTAGAAATGTACTATGTTTATGCTTCTACATCCAGTTTGTATGAAGCTGGAAAATAAATAAATATAACATTAATGAAGTCCATATTGATTCTTATGCATTTTACATGTTCCACATACTTGAACAAATTTATGAAAAAATTTTACTTCTCTGTGTATTAATATTAAAGGGACATTGCCAAGTGATGTGGGCAAACCATTGGTGTGGAGTTTTTCTTAATACACAGTTGTGTTGCTGATATAATTTTTGAGAAGTTTGGTGTGTGTACTGCTGAGTGAGAATGACTGATACGTTGTGTGTCCCCATCTGAGATGCTGAAAAAAGAGTTCCTATAGGAGTGGTCTTGGTTATATAGAGCTTGTAAACGGTTTTAAAGGAATGGTCGTGTTGATTTCATGTTCTGTATGGTGTAAAAGTAAGGAGTACATGTTGTAACATCTGGGCAGGGAGAAGCTTTTACCAAAGAAGGTATTTCAAGTAATAAAGATCACCCAGTAGCATCCTCGGTAATAAAAGTTGATGTTAATTCAATGTCAAATATGTAGATTTTTTTTCCCAGACATTAGATTCATTATTTTCAGTATTATGCAGAAGACTGGGTTAAAATGTCACTGCTAAAGCCATTATCAGCTATATCGCACTTAGCTTTAAAATGCTTGACAGGCATTGTTTCCAAATCTAAAATTAGCTTATATGCTTGGTATGCTAAAAAATGCTTTGTGTAGATTCAATTCTTCCTAACATAACTCTAGAAACATTCCACACTTAAAATACAATCATAAGCAAGTTAAAGATAGTTGAAAATATAGGACTGATGTAAACATTCTTTATTCATCCCTGGAATCTCTAGAACGGTGAGGAAAGAAATCATGAGACTGTTAGATTTGTATGGGCTGTGTGTGGGTGGAACTGATCTCTGCTCATCTGTGGTTGCCATTTGTTGGGTGCATTTCAACGAGCTAGAGACCTATCATTGTTTCTGACCTTAGGAGAATTAAAGTACATTTTTACATATCTTACATGTGAACTTGTCCTCTGGTAATACTAAAGGTACGTCAGTCATTCGGGAAATAATTCCTACGTGTGAGGTAAGTGAACCATTTACACACTCGTCAACTTTTTTTTTTTATATGCTTGGTATAGTGTTGATTGAATTAAGTAACATTCCCTCTCCTTCTGTTTGTGCCTCCGTTTCGTAATTAGTATTTTTAGAACACGTTATGTAGAGATATCCTCAGTACTCATTGTCCAATGCACATGGCTTAATTCACTGTGGACTGCAAGATAAAGAACACTTCACACAGCAACTGCTTCAGTAGGACTTGCTATGGTGTGGCACCTTATGAAGCAGATGTGATAGTTGTTCTAGTGCATGTCATATGAATTTTGTACTTACTGTGTGGATGAAGCAAGATGTGGACAGGTACCTGTTAGAGAGTAGTGTAGGGGAGAGGGACCTGGGAGTCCTGGTGGACAGCAGGATGACCATGAGCCAGCACTGTGCCCTCGTGGCCAAGAAGGCCAATGGCATCCTGGGGTGTATCAGAAGGGGGGTGGTCAGTAGGTCAAGAGAGGTTCTCCTCCCCCTCTACTCTGCCCTGGTGAGACCGCATCTGGAATATTGTGTCCAGTTCTGGNGAGAGGTGGTGGAGTCTCCTTCTCTGGAGACATTCAAAACCCCCCTGGATGCGTTCCTGTGCGATCTGATCTAGGTGTTCCTGCTCCGGCAGGGGGATTGGACTAGATGATCTTTCGAGGTCCCTTCCAATCCCTAACATTCTGTGAAACTACCACTAGCTGTATTGGTGTTGCATTAACCGAAATCACACTGAACACTGAAATCTAAGGAAGGCTTTTGTCTGAAGAAATGTCATTCAATTATCTGTACTCTTTTATGTTTATGTTTGTGTGTTTGTTTGTTTTACTGCAACTTGGTGAGGCAGAAGCTCCTCCTTTATGCAGCATGTTATACGTTGGAGTCAGCCCTAAAAGCTATAAGAGATGAAGTATTGAAGGTACTGCTCTAATGGTTTAACCTTGGTCATCTGGAGAAGCATGCGTATTTTGAAATATTTGGTCCACTTAAAGTTGGGAACTGTGTTGCTACTTTAATACAAACAATTTCCTTCAAAACTAGTAGGAAATGTAATAAAGTTCCAGACTTCCTGTCTCGTGTGGGTATATTAATAATTGAGACAAAATCAACTCTGGAGAATGCAAGTAATGATGTACTTGCAAGTATGAATACTTACGTATTACTTGATGTGAGACAAAACATCAAAAAGACTTTTGTGGACAAAGATTATATAGCAGCAACAGCCTGTCTGACATTAATTAAATAACACAGATCTTTTGAGGAAAACATGAACATTGTTAAGATTACTCTGAAAATTGACCCATTCAGGAAAAAGCAACTGTCTGAGATGATCAGTGTAATTTGGTGACTTATCCCTAGATTGTTCTTTTACTAAGCTTTACAGTCTTTTGCCTGAAAATGGCATGGTTTGAGAGAAGGCTGGGAGTTAAAGTAGGTTTATTACTCAACTAAAATGGATTAAATTAGTTTGATTTCCACACCACTGAAAATGTGATAAAAAAATAGTAGTTTTTGCTAGAATACAAGAATCTTTAAAATTGTATCTTGCTTATATAAAGTGGCTATTTAGGAATGAGATAGATATACCCCAGGCATGAGAATATCATAACTAGTCTTTGAATTTGTAAATTGACATAATTGTATAACAGGAACAAGCCAGGAAGCTATAAAAATTGAAGGCATTCAACTACTAGCAACCACCAACTGCATAATCAAAACTATTCTCATTTGGTTTGCCTGGAATTAAATTTATCCAGTGGCACTCCACACACACGGCTGCTTTCTTCCTGCGGAGAAATGAGTCCTTGCTCTCTGTGTCAAGACTCAGTTTTCATTAAAAAAAGCAGTGCTGGCTTTTCCTTAGTGTGGACTTGGCTATCTCAGCCTTTTATCCGGTGACACTCTCTCATGGCTTGGTGTGCTCAGTCTTCTCTTTCAGTTTGGAGAATTTGTTTGGATATTTATTTATTTATTGGTGGATCCTTCAATGGATAGTTTTGTCTTAGGTAGTCTAGCCTCTGAAAGCATGACCACTTTCTTTCAGCACTGTTGCCCTTGTTAGCAATGAGACTATGTACTTATATGTATATTGTATATATAATGTAAACTATAAGCATCATATACTAATGCAGCACCCACTATTTTTTAAAAGCTGTGTTTTCTGCGCTGGAAAAGAAGCCAGTGCAACATTATTTAAAGGCATTTGCTGGGTGCAATGTGTAATATTTTTTTTTCGCTGAAACTTCCACCAGAGTAGTGATATTTAAAATGCCCTCTCAGTCATTGCCAAAATATTTTGACATGAGGTTGTTATCTTCTGATATAGTTCCGGAAAAAAAAATGCCACTTGCCCCAGGGTCAGTAGCTGTGGCAGAGATAAGTTGCCTGAAGGGTGTGTTCAATATTTTTTGAAGCTTTTCCTATCGTTAAAGCAATATGAGGTTTTTTTTTAAACTAGTTTCCATGGAGTTTTGTGTAACAAATAAGATTATCCAAACTGTGGCTTTTTCTAACAGAAGGTAGTCCGTGTGGCCCAGAATGGCTTTGCTTGCTTGGTGTCTGTGATCAGAGTCCGAGTAAACCATAGGGGATTGCACCAATAAAAAGCAACCTTCTAGGCTGAGGTGCCGCTTTTCAACATCAGTGTGGAACTGGAAGGATTGTTCTGATTTGGCGGTGCAGGGAACCCTCATATAAACTTCTGGAGACACGTTTTGCTTTTAAGAAGAAATAGCCTTTGTTGCTGCATTTCTTAATTGGAAGGTTCACCCATAGTCCGATTAGTCAAACAGTAGGGAGCCTCTGTGTGCTGGTTTATATAGATACATGCTGCTTGCACTACACGTTCTTTAAGCTGAGTAAGCAGTTCTCTTCCTTTCTCTTTTCTTGTACCTATGTCTTACAGTAGCCACGTGTTCTTCCTGTCTGTCTTGTCAGAATATGCCAAACTTCAGTAGATCAGGTGGAAACTTGTGTTGCCACTCTGCATCTTGTGCAGTTTGAATTTTTTTTAACATAGATGTCTAAACCCACTGGTTGAAATGAAGCGTGATCTGCATCTTGATCTGAATTTTATTCCATTTCTGTCATTGTCATAATCATGTAATCACATCCTTCTCATACTATATTGTAATATATCTGTTGTCAATGCCTTGCAACACTGTATTCTCAGCCAACTGTATTTGTGCTATGATGTTTATTAGTAATTACTAAATTTAGTCCCTCTCTAGACTGATAGTCCCTCTTCTTACAGCACAGTTTAAGCATAGCTCATTCCCACCTCCCATGTAGGTAAGAAGTTTATTTTATTTGATATCCTCTCTACCTTGCATTTTATTCTTTTCTACATTTAGTCAGGCATCTATAAACAATTTTATTTTTTGAGACTTGTTTTGCAGGTTTTATTAGATCAGGCTGGTGGATTGTTTGTTCCCCTCACTTTTATCGTATATTCGTTATTCTTCAGTCAGCTGGTGTAGCTCCTCACACTATAGCTTCATTCAGTTGTTACTTAGTCTGATATCTGATACCAGTTCTTTCGGAATTCAGGGCTGGATATTATTGCCATTTTTGTTAGCTTCTGTATTTAATTATGTTTTCCATGTTGAAGAATCTTTCACTTTGTTAGGTTGCTATAGATGGATTATTCCTGAGCTCTATTCTTTCCTGACCATATTGTGGCCTTGATGACTTTGTTTGTTTTTGAGGTATTTATTCAGTTGATGAATCTTTTGCTTTTTGTGCCAATGACAAAGTTTAATTCAGCATGACTTCTGTCAATTTTGATTTTTGTCTCCATCCTCCAAAAGACTAGTTTGTCAGTTTTTGTTTACTTTGCTGATTTTGTTTTGGGTTGGAGGATGGGGATTAGGTTTTTCTGGTTACTCTAAAAATTTGGTTTGATTTGGTTTTTTTGTTATCCAGGAGCCTTGTCCTACATGTTTTTCCTCTTGCTGATGACACATGTTCTCGACAGCTTTTGTATCTTGGGTAACCTATGAAATACGTGAATCTTTGACTCTGTGTAACGTTAGCTGAGACCGTGGATAAAGAATTTTATTCAGGTTTTTGTACTGTGCTTTGCGAAAGTCTGTACCTTCTTGACAGAGGAGAACAAGGAGACTTAAAGGCATGAGAAGCGCAACTTCCAAGGAAAGCTGGAGGCCTTTTTCATATCATTCCCTGAGCTAAAGAACTGGGCTGTCCCAGTGCTCTGTGTAGTGCCCTTGAGTCTGTATGCTGTGAGAGAAGATACTAGCACAGTGCAGCTGTTTAAGCTGAGCAGACCTGAAAACTGATGGAGGTCCCTCTGTGATTAAGGCTGAACTCAAAAGTTTCTAAAGAATTTTGAATTTTGTTTTCTGTTCGAATAACGAAGTTGGCAAAATCACCAGGTTTCCTGAAATTTTGCTGGCAATGTCTCAGTGCGCATGGAGTTTGTTTGGCAAATCAGTTTTATATTTGTGAAAAGCTGATAGCAAAGGCTTCACTGAAATTCATGTTCATAAGGCTTATATATTTATTGCTCTTGAATATGATTCAACAAATGACTCGTGTTTGAAGTGGTTTGTTGACTAAGAAAGGGTGTACTTAACTGTTTCTCCTCTTCCCAGCCCATACGTGCTTTTCCACCTTCTCATGCCTCTGCTGTTCTTTAGATGCACAGTTCACACTCCCTATTAACCTCTTCCTGTTGCTTATATTAGCGGCTTTCTCACACAACTTCTCTTTGCTCCTTTGTAGAACACAGCACCACCCATTTCCTTCCTCCCAAAGTGGGTTTGGTAAAGCAGTCTTCAGAAACAATGGAAGGAGGCAGCACTTCGGTGCTCAAAGAGCTTGAAAGGAGTGTACCCAGCCAGGCAGGGCAAATGCAGACTTCAGCTCTTTGTCTGCATGTGTGCAGCCCTTTTCTCAATTGTTTCCTGAAAGCTGGTTTGTTCAGGTTTCTGTGTAGTATCCCCTACATATTGGTAGCAAAAGGCTTACTTTGTTGTACTTGCAGTAGTTATGATCTGATGAGTGCAGAGTGGGTTGTTTTTTTTTTATTTTATTTGCTGAAATCTGTCAGATGCAAACTGAGTGTGGCTTAGGAGGGGCAGAGGAAGTTGGAGAGGAGGGGAGGCAAGGGCCAGCCTTCCCAAACCCAAGCAGTAATGTTACAATGTGCAGTATGCTGTAATTCAAGGGGTCTAGTCTATCTGAGTGATTACATTTCTGCTGCTTTTAATCACGTTTGACCAATATGCACTCTCTCTAGAAAAACATGCTGCTTTCCAAACTCATGTTGGAAAACTTCTGTTGTTAATGAGCTGTACAAGAGTGAGCTACCTTCATTTCATATATTATGACATTTGATGGGTTGCGATGTCTCTATTCTGGCACTTGCTCTTCAAGCGGCTGGCTTTCCAGAGTGGTGAGCATAGGCACTCTTTTTTGGTAGCTTTGTGTTTGGATCTTTTCCATTCTCTTTATGGGAACTGACATGTTACAGGTTTGTTTAATGTTTTTGAAGTCTCCCTGTATCTTCTGTAATTCATTGAAGATTGCTTCCATTTCCTGGTTGCTTATGCTGCAGAGCTACTGAGGATAAGGTGTCAATAGGATACATCCTCCTTCTTTTCTTGTGACATGTAAGTGGAATGTAATGTTGCAATTTCAGTCAGGATGGAATACTTTACAAATTCTAGCAGTCTGAATAGCTCAAGTGAAGTGATGTCTTTAGGCAGTTAGTGTCACCCTTTTCCTTCAGGGGATTGGATTACAGCTTGCAGAGGTCAGCAAGTGTCCTGTAGGTGCTATCACAGCCAATTTTAATTTCACCATCCCAGGTATTTCTGGCAGGCATTTGAAGGTTGTGACTGTAGCTTCCTTCATGTTATCTTTTGCATTAGGGACGTAAAAATGTCATCACTTGTGGGTAAGGCTTCCTTAAAGGGCTATTTATGCATCTAGTTGATAACACTGAGCACAAATACAATTTTGAACATCTCTGTTCACTTGCAGAGAGTGAGTTACTCTGTTTATTCAGTCAAATTATATTGTCTGTAATTATCACTAACCAGGGATGAGTTTGTTTAGTGTTTGTTTAAATTCGTTGGATCTAATGCAGATTGTTTTGGTGTCTTTACAACTACTGGTCTGGGGCTTAAGAGTCTAATTGCAGCAGTTTTGCCTTTGTTTTCCAGGATTTGTTTTTCTTTGAGTGCAATGAATTCTCCCTGTGGTGGGTAGTACACACTCTGCATCTTTTAAAATCTTTGCAAGCCTCCAAGCTGCTGGGATGTCACACTACATTGCTGGCTCTTAGTACTTTTTTGGTTTGCTTTTTTACTTGTCTAAATATTGAATGAATTGTTTGTTTCAGTTTTGGGACCACTGAGGTTTCTGAATTTGCATGTTTTAACTGAAATCAGAAGTATGTGGTGTTTTTGTAGTACCTGCAGTGTCAGCCTTTATTCCCTTCTTAGTTGTAAACTCACCCTTGCTTGTAAGGTTGTCCTGGTGATTGGTACTCATAAATTTAATAGCTTTGGCTGAAATCTCACTTTCTTCTTTTGCACACTGTTAAAGAAATCATTGCAGCTGAATGCATTTGCTACCTGCTGATGTGATGGTGTTCTGTTCCTCTTTGAATCTGGTGCTAGTCCAAGTGTCACAAGTGATTTCTTTTTCTTGTTTTGAAGTGCACCAGTGTTATATGCACAAAATACACTTGACACTTAAGATGGGCTTTTCTTGGGCACACTTTCAGTTGTTAGCGTCTTTGGCCAACAAGCAGGACATTTTCTCCTAAGGATGCATCTCAGCATGCAGACAGATGGCTATGAAAGAAAATGATGATTTTCCTGTATCCCAAGAAGTCCTGGCTTGTACTGTTAGAATTCTTAATTCCTCATGAAATTCACAGGTGCCTGAAGAATTTACGGTTTCTCCTGGCAGCCTGTAATGTAATGTCTTGTTTGCTGATTATTTTCTTAAAACAATCTTCCTAGTTCTGACAAGACCATGACCAGCTGCAAAGGTCCTGCCCTCTTTCCCTGGGGACATTTATTGCCTGTTGGCATGGGTCACTGCAAAACAGCACTGTGCCTGAAGCCTGAGCTTCTGCACTCTTCTAATGCTTTTAAAGTGAGCACAAGTAAAAAGCACACATAAATAAAAGGGGAAGAATGCAAATTGCTGGCCTGCTGAAAGCGGTCATGTCCCCCTTTCGTGCTGAATGCGCTGCTTGACAGTAGTTCAGGTTCCTGTGGCACGATGGGCTGAAGGCTCTCTCATGGGCTGTCCCACTTTCAGTGCCTTGTGGATCCTTTCCTTGCTGCGTGTCCTTGTGGAGACAAGGGCATGGAGCTAACTTAGCCTAGCAATCAGTGGTGTGCTTTTGTTTATTCACCTAGGATTGGCAAATAAATTGCTGTTGTTGCTGTTTGGGTATTCAGGGTTTGTACGTTGATGTTTTATACATTATTGTGGCGGGTTGGCTACACTACAATTATTTTACTGCTTTCCTTCTCCCTTCAGCTGTATGTCTTGCAGTCTTTGTGAATTTAGCCTAAACCAGTATTTGTTTCACATATGGGCCTTCACTGCACTGTAACAGTGAAGTCTGCGCTTTGTTCCAGCCCCTCACCACTGTTTACCTTCACTTACTACATCAAATATGGATGCTCAATTTAGACTGGAGACCCGTTGAGAAAGGCAGTATGCATTTATAAAATAATATTGGTGGATAACTCTTATTTCCCTAACAATTTTTTTTTTAATTTTTCAAGCATGGTCAGCATTTCCAAGGCTAAAAAGAAAAAAAAAAAAAAAAGACCATTTTTTCTGCAGATTTCTTAAATTAAAGATGATCACTTAAACTGTCTTTTTTAAAAAAAGCACTGCTTGCCCAGTGAAGGTCACCTTCTTTCACCTGAAATATTATTTTATAAATGAAATGTGCTGGGATTTTAGAAACATGGAATTGGCCAGATGTACCTAATCAATACCTTTCACAAATCTGCTAAAAATATGTACCTAATTGAATACCGCATGTTGATGACATAGCATTTATTCTTATTATAACAAATTGTGTTTTTCAAAAATGAGAGTTCAGTTAAATTTATTGACCTCTTACTTCATACTTAAGGCAGAAAAATAGTGATGGAATGACTAAGACTGCTATTGTTCTAATGTTCTGGAGAATGTGAACAAATGCAACACTAATTTCAACCTTCACCTTTTACCTGTCACAAACAATGTCCTTAGCACTTCCAACCTTTCATTACAAAATAGCATGTTTCATTCCAAGGACAAAAATGTACAAGGAAGGTAAGTAGTTCAAACCACAGAATGGACATCTGATCTGACCTCCTCTCAGTAATCTTTCAGGTGTATTCACATTCTGGCCAAACCACAAGCATGCAGAACATTGGTAATACATACCAAAAAATCTGGAATGCACTGTTTTGCAAGGCAGAGCGGCAGCAGTTCTTTCACTGGACATTAATGCTAGAACTGCCAGTCAGATGAGATTAGATCTCATTTGATTACTGATATAATTTCTTGCCATAAATGAATGATAAAAGTAATCCAAAATAATACATAGAAAAAAGTACAATTCAGAGAACAGAGTATAAAAATATGAGAAAACTAGTACTTAAAATATGCCATGGGAATTAATACTTGAAGGTAACATTTCTGCAATTTGTGCTTTAAAGTCAAAATACCTGTATTCATAAAGTTAAAATGTGTTTATAAGTTGACAGGCTGAATCTGCCAGCTGATCGTTACTTTGAGGTTTTTTCAGGTTTCTCTTTCGTCTAAGAGACAGTGAGTAATAAACCATCTATGCCTAAAACATATTTACAGATGAGTAGGGTGCTGGGGCAAACAAGGCTCAAGACAAATGCAGTACGTTTAGCGTGTTTGTTGCCTCCTCTGACTAATCTACATGGAGACACATCAGGTTCTTACCTGGACACAAGGTATATGTTTCCATTTTAAGACATCTCAAAAAAATCTGGAGAATATGAATGGGAGAAGAAAGCACAGGGAAGCTGTGCTTGAACAAGTCACTAAGAGAAGTGGGGAGATTGAGGCTGTATTCCTAAAACTCCTGATACCTGTTTATGCCTGTGTATTACAATGTGCTCCAACAGCAGCATGCTAATATTATATTACAATTAGGTGATATAGTTTTTGTACAGTCAGAGTGGAAACAAACAAGGGAAAGGCAGGATTAGGAGGAAGGCAGCTCAAGGACTGTAAGCAATGACTGCTCCGAGGATGGCCCTGTGCGCCTGCAGCTGAAGAGCAGCAGTACTTCTTACCTCTGCTTTTTATAATAGTTAAAAAAAAAATCAGTTTTCCACTTATTTTCTGCAAAACTCGCAGAAGCAAGGTTTGATACCTTGCCTATGTGGGCCTAGCTGTTTCAGGGAGAGGGCCTAGATTTCAGTTAACCTGTGAAATGCTATTTTTAGTGAGCCGTGGATGAGGAAAGGCTGAGGGAGGAGGTTCCGTGCGTGCCAGAGACCTCGTGTGCTGACTGTGCGGCACTGCGCCTCTGCTGGGGATGCCTGAAAAGCATTTCTCTGCTTAGGAAAGTGCAGCAGGTCTCTGCCTAAAGGAATCCTGAGATTATATTTTCTTTTTTTTCTTCCCGTCTTTCTTTTTTTCTTCCCGTCTTTCCCTTCCCCCAAGTGCTGCTGCAAAGTCCTTGGATTTTAAAGTACTAGTTTTGTTAAGAAAATTTAATCTCCTCCTAAAGTAGGAACAAGACTAGAAGAGCAGCAGAACAGCTGGATTTTAGGAAATGGTATGCTATCCACACATAGTAGCTATTTGTATATTGAAGAGGTACCATCTACCGTAAATTTCAGAGATGCTAGAACTGCAGAGGATTTTTTTATTTGTTTGTTTTTTCTTTTGTTCTTGTTGGGTTGGTTTTTTAAAAGTATGTGGTGATCATGAGCCAGCCCTGAGTTCTTGGCAATGGTTACCATGTCCAAGGAGAATGGAAGAGGTGAGAATGTTATGCTCTAAATTATGTAATCCTACCTAAGCTATTATAAATAAAGAATCCAACTTCAACATCTTTATTATTCCATTTTGAGTAGTCTGCTTTCAAGCACAAGTTCTGGGAGCACATGTATCCTGTTCACATTTGAGATCATTGCTCTGAAGACAAAGCCTGGGACCTGTGTGAGTGAAAATTGCTTTTTGCAAGGGTTTACGGGAACTTCTGTGTGTTTCTTATTGCATCAGAAATGTACTCTTATCACAGGAAAATATAGTGACTAGCTAATAAGTAATCTCTTGAATTTCTGTAACAATCTTTCCAAACTTGTTTCAGTTACATTGACTTTCCATTATATATTAATTGATGTCCAACTGCAGGCTATCTGCAGTTTGAACTTTTTGGTCCTGCTAGGGTTCTACAGTGGGTGCTGTTATTGCACCAGTATCAAAAGATACAACATAAAAATGGGACAGAAACTGAAGAGTGGGAAACAAAACACTTGAATATTTTTTTTAATCCTTGTTTCCTGCATGTATTTTCTGACATTTGAAACCCAATAACCTTTCTCCTACAATTTTTTGTACGTCATAAGAACACAAGTTGCACATCCCAGGGATGCTGTCACATTACAAAGAGATGGGAGCTGTATGTGAGTACAATATAATGTAGAAAATTTTTATTATTCAGGAATGTAGAGCAGTGTCTTAAACACATCATTAAGATTATAAAAATTTATGTATTTTCTTCAGTAAAAATAAGTGCTTGCGGGAGTGGTTGCCTTGGTTGCCTTCTGCAAAACATGTTATTAAGAAGCATGTTTCAAGCTGCTTTATTATCATATCAGAATTGGGAAGCAAAAATCTAGGCACTGGAGCTTTTTTGGAAAAACCAGAATAAATGCTGTGAGCCTTGTTTAGAAAAACAAAATCATGCAAGCTGACAGCGGGTGGCTGCTTTCAACTTTATCAGCAACACATATGTCACTGAACATTTCTTGGCGGTCAGCGGGCCATCTTGGATGAGGGTTGGTATGCAGACACTTGGCAAACAAGCCAATGTTCCTACTAGCTTTGCACCCAAGCTGGTGTTCCACTTGACTACTCGTCATTGCCTTTAGAAGAAAAAAATAAATTTGCAAGTACTTTTCAGTAGTGGGAGATGCACAGGAACAGTGACCTGGTAAGTGTTGCCATGAGCAAGACCAAAAATGCTTTGCTCTGGAAGGTACCAACTGCTATGGCTAAACAGAAAACTTCAAAATCTGTCGGAAAAACTAGAGTAGCTCTAAAGATCTCAAAATCAAGTATAAATGCTGCTCAGCAGAATGGCTTTTGGAAAGCCTAGAGAGGAAACAAATTATGTTCATGAGGGATTTAAACAAAAATTTTCCTTGTCAAATAATTTAAACTCTTTGCATTTATGCCCATTGCTGAACATAGATCTTCCTCTAAGATACTTAACATTTGGAATGGTTTTCTGTAGCTCTGCTTGCCAACTCTGGACATCACCTGCTTAGCTTTTCCTGTGTACATGTTCTTGCCTGCTAAAAGTTATGTATTACTTGCAAGGCATAGCTTATCTAGGTTTTCACAGACTCGAGGAATGGTTGAGTTTGGAAGGGACCTCTGGACATCACCTGGTCAAACCCGCCTGCTCAAGCAGGGCCACCTACAGGCATCTGCCCAGGACCATGTCCAGATGGCTTTTTGGATATCTCCAAGGAGGGAGACTCTACCATCTCTCTGGACAATTTCTGCCAGTGGTCAGTCACCCTCACAGTAAAAAAGTATTTCCTCATGTTCAGACAGAGCCTCCTGTGTTTCACTTTGTGCCCATTGCCTCTGGCTCTGTCACTGAGTACCACTGAGAAAAGCCTGGCTCTGTCATCTTTACACCCTCCTGACAGGCATTTGTACACATGAATGACATCCCTCTGAGCCTTCTCTTCTACAGGCTGAACAGTCCTAGCTCTCCGCTCTTCCTCATAGGAAAGATGCTCCAGTCCCTTAATCGTCTTGGTGGCCTTCAGCTTGACTCTCTCCAGTATGTCCATGTCTCTCATGTACTGGGGAGTCCAGAACTCAACACAGCACTCCAGGTGTGGCCTCACCAACGCTGAGCAGAGGTGAAGAATCAGCTCCCTCAGCCTGCTGGCAACACTCCTTCTAATGCATCCCAGGAATCCCTTATCCTTTTTTACTGCAAGTGCATATTGCAGGCTCATGGTCAAATTGGTGTCCACCAGGACCCCTGGCTTCAGCAGCTTCTCTTTGTGGATCTTCTGTGAGGCAGTGTCAAAAGCCCTACTGAAGTCCAGGTAAACAATATCCACTGTTCTCCCCTCATCTGTCAGGCCAGTCATTTCATTGTAGAAGTTTATTGAGTTGGTCAAGCATGACTTGCCCTTAGTGAAGCCAAGCTGACTACTCCTGTTCACTTTCTTGTCTTTAATGTGCCTGGAAATGTTCTCCAGGATTAGCTGTTCTGTCACTTTCTCAGGGTCTGAGGTGGGGCTGACTGGCCTATGGGTCCTTCTCCTTGAAGACAGGAATGGGGTTTACTTTCCTCCAGTCTTCAGGCACTTCTCCCAGTCACCATGACTGATCAAAGATTATCAAAAGTGGCCTTGTGAAGACATCTTCCTGCTCCCTCAGCGCTTGTGGGTGCATCCCATGAGGGGACATGGATTTATGTAAATCCCATTTGCTTAAGTATTCCCGGACCTGATCCTCTTCTACCAAGGGTACATCTTCCTTGCTCTAGACTTTCCCTTGGTTTCTAGGACCTGGGACTCCTGATGGCCAGTCTTGCTAGTTAGGACTGAGGCAAAGAAGGCATTAATGTACCTCAGCCTTTTCTGTGTCCTGTGTCACCAGGGTCCCTGCTACATTCGAGGTTGGGCCCATGTTTTCCCATATGTGCATGTGTAATCAATCTCCTAAAAGTGTTCACAGGCAATATTTTCAGAGAACGTACCTTTGAAATAATTTACTATATCAACATTACTACAAGTGTTGTGTACAAGCAGAACTCTCTCCTCTGTTACTCTGTTAACATAAGGGCCTTGTTACGAGTGAAACCATCTCTTCTGTTTCACAATCTGTTACATTATAATCATGCTCTGCACACTTATTGCTGTTGGGGATAGATCCAGCTGATACTTATTATCTCAACAGATTAATTGTATAATAGGAAACTTCATGTACTTGTGTCAGTTGACTGTAACCTACTTTAAGAACAGAAAAATATGGTCTATTTCGATGGGATAGCTATCCACTAAATAAAAGAACATAAAATGTTCTGAGAAAATGAGGTGTGGGTTTGGGTTTTTTTCTAATCTGGCTTTTTTTCCCCATTGGTATTCCTAAAGTTTATTCAGTAATTTTGCTATCATCCATTTTCTTTGCATTGTAAACTAATAATTGTTCAGACATATATCCCAGGAATAGATTTGTGGAATAATGTCAGTCAAATTTCAAATGTCTTCAACATGCGTGGTATGTTTTGTTGTGTGCGCAGCTTGTGATACATACATGGAAGCTGGGAATGTGTGCAGCTGCAAAACTGTCACACGTAGTCTTAAAAAAAATGCTGTAGTTCTGTTTCAAAGTAGTATGTGTTAGCAGGTTCATTCACAAGCCTGAGAAAGCTTCTGCCTTCAAAAATATCCTTATAGTCATCATCTTAATGATAGTGTATAGTGTAATAATTCCTTTTCAACCTTCAAATATGTGGATATTAAATATCCAATAGAAATTGTTCTATTTTAAGAAGGATTTCTCTCTTCAGATGTCAAGTTTCACACATCCAAAACAGTGCTTAAAGCAGTGCACCCTTTCTGCAGAGTTATTAGACATTCTAAATGGGAAACTTGTTTGAATTTCTTTTTCGTTAGCAAAATCATCTTTCTCTGCTTGTTCCTCTCTGTGTCTCCCTTCCTACCCCACAATGTGCAGCTTCACAGTGTTGCTTAAGACAATCCAAACATAAGCTGCCTTTGAAACGGGCAGCTCCATCTTTGGCAAGCTGTTCCCACTTTGTGTTAGCACAGACGTGATATGCCAGATACAGAAACCGATAGGGCTGGAAACAACTTCAGGGAAAAAAAATGTAACTGGATCAGTTTCCCACAGCGGGTGGTGACACAGAAGAAGAAAAAGCAACATGTGGCCAGGAAGGGGCGCAGCGCAGAGCAGAATGATCCCATTGACAACTGCAGCCTTCACTCATCCTGTAACTCCGACACCCCAGCTTCTGTTAGCTTTGGATGGTGCTGGCTGATTCCCTGATTGTACAGAAACGTGCAGCACTGCACCAGCCCTGCCACCTTGTGCAGTTTTCTACCTGTCCCCAGGCCTGAGCAGTCATTGCATCCAGGTTTCTAGGATTTTATTTTAGCTGTGCTCTTTCCTTGAATTTTAGTGAAGGTCCTTGTGTGTGCATATGACGATGTTTGTACGCTCTGTAAGTATTTAGCAAGAAAGCCTCTGTGAATTTGTGATTCCATCTGTGGTGTTTGTTCTAGGCATACACTGAAGTTATGCTGTTGATACAAAGGCAAGTGGCTGAGCTTCCTTTCAGCAGAGAGGAATTCCTGATACTACTTACATAAGAATCTGAAGGGGGTAAAAAAATTGCTCACGAAAGTGACTCTCAACTCATTAAAATAAGATACAATCCCAAAGAAAATGGGATATAAAAATAATGCTAAATTTAATTAAACATCCCCCCACTGCAAAACCCCCAAAACCAACAGACTCCAACTCCAGTGATTTCTTAGTCTATCACAAAACCAGAAAAATTTTGTCTAGATAAGTTTCTAAATAAATTTATGTGATTTGTGTCTTAAAATGATAAGGTTAATTCTTAACAGAAGAAATATGTTGTGAAATACTCCTGTTTCCCCCCTTGATTTAGAGACACTAAAGTGTGCTGGTCTGCAAGTTTAAAGATTTCTTTGAACTCAGAACCATTTACAGCATAATTCAGTTCTCAGCTTCAGGTAGCTGGTTTAATGTTTTCTTGTGTTGGACCTAAGGAAATTCGGCTGGAGGGTATTGTTGCAGTTATGCTACAGAGAGGCAGGTGATGACTAGCTCTAGTATTTTACTGAAGTGCTACAGGGAGAACAGGCTACTTTTCTAACATGGAACGCAGTTGTTGCCTGAACTAGGAAAGGTGAAGAAGAATTTAATACATTTGAGCTGGATTTGTGTACAGTTAAAATTAATTATCCTTCGCTAGTGCCTTTGAGTTTTCAAAAGGTGGAGTAGCAATTGCTTATTTACGTCTGTGTGTGCATACACAGGTATATATATACATATACATGTATGAGTTCCAAGTTTGATCTTAACTAACGTGTCTCTTCTAATGTTACAGGTAATTCCATTCAGCCCTAAGATGCTTGAGGTTTTTATTTTTATATAAATATATATACCCCTTAGGTATATATATATATATGAGGCTTGGTCTTACTGCAACACAAGTGAACCACAGTGTACAAGCTGACTTCTAAGACCAGTTAATATACTGTTAACAAGTCTTCTTGGAACATGAAGCTTAGTAACGTTTCTAGTATAAACATAGAGATAGAATTATTGTCTGAAAATAATTTTGTTTGGAAACAGCTCTGGCCCATAATTTTCTATTGTTTTTGACTATCCCAAGGAGGGAGGGGTAGCCTTTTGCTTTTTGAATTTGAAGCATAATGACATGCTACAGGAATGTGATGGCGGTTTAGAAATCTGGTTTATTTTTCTTTCAGTTTCTCTAAGACTTTAGTATCCCGCCCCTGGACAGTACTCAATACACTGAAGTTGTTCTTTCACATAAAGAGCAACTCCCCCCCCTCGCCTTGCTGGCCTGTCTTTCCTGAAAAGGGTATAGCCACCCATGACTACGTTCCAGTCATGTGAGCTGTCCCACCATGTCTCTGTAATTGCCACCAGGTCATAATCTCCTGACTGAACACAGATTTCTAACTCCTCCTGTTTATTCCCCATG
>VZTO01012255.1:24133-39504 GCA_013400615.1 Syrrhaptes paradoxus
TGAGGGTGACAGAGCACTGGAACAGGCTGCCCAGAGAGGTGGTGGAGTCTCCTTCTCTGGAGACATTCAAAGCCCGCCTGGATGCGTTCCTGTGCGATCTGATCTAGGTGTTCCTGCTCCGGCAGGGGGATTGGACTAGATGATCTTTCGAGGTCCCTTCCAATCCCTAACATTCTGTGATTCTGTGAACTTTCCTTTCTCTAGCTGCTCTTGCTGTTAATCAGCGGCTTTGTCTTGAGCTGGTGGTGAACAGTCTCCCCGCAGCGGTGACTCGCAGGAACTGCAGATTAGCTGCTAAGGTGGGCACTGCCTCCGGTACGCCTGAGAAATTCACAGGCTGTGTATGCTGCCATCCAAGTATAGTTTAAGGATGCACATTCAAGGAGTGAACTGTTTTATAGATTACTATTTATACAATATAAACTTCACCTCTTTCTGTAAGACTCTAAATGCATTGAAAAGCTTACACCTGTAAACCACTTTAAATAACGTGGAACATACAGTACAGTGGCTAGTACACTCTCTAGCTCCTTTTTCACCTAGTTCAAAGCAAATCTCACACAGTTTTGGATTATTTGTGATCTATATTATCTAATTGGGTGATAATATAACAGGTTCACAGTCCCACATCCTACACAGAGCTGGTTTCTACATCTTATGCAGTTTTACTACAAAGTAATGATATAGCTAAACTGCATATAGTTAGCCAGGGAGATTAGGTTACTCAGGATTAATGTTATAGTTTACTGAGTCCTTGCTTGGTCTGCTCTCCGTTCAGACAGTTAATTCAGCCACTGCTTTCTATGATGTGAACTGATATGACTAATTTTTAGATACCTGCATTCAGGATCTCTGTCTGGAGGAACTCTTGCTCTCGGAGCTCAGCTCAGTTGTACATCACTGTTTATTGGAGGTGCCATAGTGTGTCCTATCTGGTCTCCACAAGGGCATGGATCTATGATGGGTGTCTTCAGTGAGCATGTGTACACTGTCCTTGGACACAAGGTAGGGGCAACTAAACTGTGTTCTGAAATTTTTTCTGTCCAAAATAACTGCCTCAGATGTCAGCAAATCTGTGACATGAACCCTTCTCTTTCTTTTTCCTAGTCTTTTCTGAAATTCTTCCTACCAGCCAAGAAACCTTTCCTGACTGATTTTTTGTTGTGTCTGTTCCAATATTCTAAATCAAGTTTTGATTTTTGGAATACTGAATGCTACTTTGGCTCAGCTTTGTTGCTGTGATATTGCAACAACCCAAGTTCCATTTGTTTCCATAAGCTTTACTGCTTAAATGTGTCCAAGGTGACCTAGAAACCTGTGATAACTGAGCTAACCAACTGATGTGAACAGCCTGGGCCTTGCTTGTTGAAAGGAATGATTGACTGCAGGGATCTAGTGTTTTTGTAGAGACTCAGTTGACTGCCTATGCAGGCTATTAATATAGGGTTATATTTTCCTGAGTTATGCAAGCATAACATTCCATTGGAAAATGTATTTACAATGAAAAATATCCTGTCATGAATCAGCATTGACTGGCAGTGATTTAACTTAGATTTACGTTTTGAAAAAGGATCTCTAGTCTGAAGCTGCCAAATGCTTATTATCTAGTATTTATCACATGGCAGCACCCCAAAGATCCAATTCAGACCGGACTCCTTTGTAGCTTGTATTATTATAAAAATATATATGTAAAAAGACAATGCCTGACTGAAAGGGAATCTAATATTAAATTCTGGATTTAAACAAAAGTCAGTGAGCAGAAGCATAAATGTATCCGAGTGGGAGGGAGTTCAGTGTTCCAGGGCTAGGCTGATGTTAGTGTGTTCATGCATACCGGGGTGTGCTTTTAAATCAATCTGCTGACTGTCCCCACCTACCATATTTTGGTTTGCATCCTGGAGCAGTCTCAGAGCTGGTGAACTGGATCCTCTTGGGTGAAACACTGGTGGCAATGCTCCGGGAGCCACCACAGATGGGCATTCTGTTCCTGAGGAAAAGAAGACCATCTAGTCCAAAGTGAATAAAGAAATAAACCCTAAACATGTCAGGTGTGGATGTCAGGTCCTCAGGATCAAGTAGTTTTCATTAGAAATCTCCTATTTGTCCTCAGTGCCTCTTGGTAGTCTATGATGTCATGCTGCCACACTCTGTCATGCTCCACTGGTAGGTTGTGACTCCACAAAATATTCTTGTGGCTGATAGAGAATTACAGCAGTGCTTGGTAAGATGTGAAATCCCCTGAAACTAGTTTTGGGTAAGTAGCCTAAAGTTTGCTGCAGTTGGAGTGGAAGGCAGGGAGGTATAGTGAGTGTGAGAGAGGACCCTTTTCAAACACTCTTTTCTAATTCAGGAGTGCCTCCTTCAGTTATGACTGAAGATACATGTCTACTATGGGTTTAGTTGTTGTATTAAAAATGACTATGAGAGATGTGTTATACTTCTTTTATTAAAGTTTAATCTTGTATCAAAAATAACAGTCATATTACAGGAGATTTCATAGTCTTGCAGTGCAAATTTTCTGCTCACAAGACAATTATTAAAGGAAAGATGACTGTTCTTTTTTTTTGTTTCTTTTTGGTGAGTAGTCTTTAATGACATAGAATAACAATGTTAAGGACAAATGGCTCCACAGTAGGGTAAAGTTTTTTACAGTGTTTCAGTACAACGTACAATACTTATTTCCACAGGTAAAATGGAGGATATAATATGAAATTACGGTAATGGTAGGGACCATTCCCTGTGTGTGTCTCTAATGAGGCTGGTGATGTAGTTCAGTCTATACTTTACAGATTAGTCCATGAGGAATTCTTTTAAGTATCCAGGAGCATCACATCAAGCATCTGTAATTTGTGAATCTACTTCCACCGCTGAGTTCTATAATCTATCTCCTCTTCAGCACATATCCTTACAGTTGTACTGAAGGATGTCTCACAGCTACCAGCTGTTGACAGCTAAACTCACCAGCTAGTAACACTGTTCTCTCTGCCCTCACTGAGGAGAAAAAGGCTAACTTGGTGGGTGATTTATAGTGTCTCCCTTAAATGCTTTGAATTGCACAAGGAAGGACCTTTTTTGTTATATAAAAAGGAAGAAATAAGAAATGTTTTGAAGAGTGAGTGACCATTACTCTTCCCTAAGGTAGAAAAATTACTTTCTTCCAGTTACAGGACATGATTTATAAGGGGACACAAGTTTTAGAGGAGATAGGTGCTTGCAAGGAGTTAATGAAAGGCCCCTGGAACAAGGTTCAGAGCTAGATTAGGTACCTATGCATCTGACAAAAAAAGAACCCCAAACAACTCCACACAAGGTGGCCTGTGATTGCTAAGGTGATGGCTGAGGAATTACATGAAATGATTAGGGAAACCTAAGGTAAGGTGTGTATTCACAAGTGTGAGTAAAGGAACTGTGTTTTTTACTGTCAAACAATGCTGAATATAAGTGCTCCTGCTTGCATCTTCGGCAGGAGGCAGCCATGTATCTGTACAGACTGCCTGCCACTGCCAAGGACAGCATGCTGAAAGGTATAGAAAGGTTATTTGGGGATTGGAACATCTAATCAAAAGGCCATAACTACATTAGATTCAAGCTAACTATGGCATTGCAAAAATTCTTAAAATTTTCACACGAGCCAAAAATATAGAATAAATCAAACATAATACTTCACAATTGGTGCTACAGGAAAAAATGTTGCCAGTGATAAGATAGCCAGAGATTTTTGTTTTTTGGTTTTTTTTTTTTTTTGCACTAAAGGGGAAGAAAACTCACAAAATTTATTTTCTGTGATATCGTGTTTATTTCCTTGAGATAATTCACCAGAGAATGTAACAACTAAGTAAGTGATCTTGCTTAGTAATTTTTTTTTCTTGCCATATTTTTCAGATGCAACAATGTTTGACAACAGGAAAGAGTTTGCTGAGACTGAATGTAGGAAATTGGTGGAAGAGTGGAGGTTTAGACAGGATGCTGCTAGAGCAAATTATCTCCAGTATAACAGGGTATTGGGAAACAGTATCAGAATAATTAAGGTCATGCTAGAAAAGACAAGAGGGTCATTCTGATACACATTTAACACTGTTAAATTGCAGAGTAATGTTAATGAAGCATATGTTGTTATGTGCTAATAATTTGGTTGCTATCTAGAAGGAGGTCTGTTGGGATTTGGAGGCATACGAAGACTCAGATAAGGAAAAAAAATCCCCCAAACCCCCTACCCTGTAAAACTAACAAAGCTCAGCACGATTTAATGTGCAGGTTTTTCCTACTTCATTAAAATAATGATGTGAATGAATCTAAACAGTGCAATGAAGCATTGTGCCATTGCCTGGACAGTTGTAGACAGACAACTTCCCATAATTATGAACGTTTGCACCCAAGGTTAGAAATATGTGTTTTTACTGACCCTCCCAGAAAGGGGTAAGAATAAAAGGTTATGAGTCTTCTATGTATCTGGGAAAGGAACAGTTACTGCAGAGGCTATGTCTGCGCCTCCATCCTCTCTGCAGGCAGGATGGATCTGGAAAGACTTAAACTGTCTCTGAGTAAACTGGTGTCTACCCGACTATGCAAAGATGACTGCTTGATTTCTGGAAGAGTCGTACCCACATTATAGTGGCTATTCTTATGCTACTTAGCCGTCATGACTGTCATGGTTTAAGGCCACCCGGCAATAAGCATGACGCAGTCGCTTGCTCTCTCCTCCCCTCTGGTGGTATTTGGGGAGAATCAGAAGAACAAAAGGTAAAAATCTTATAGTCTGAGGCAAAGACAGGGAGGGTTCACTCACCACTTACGGTCATGGGCAAGAAACAGACTTGACTTGGGGAACACACAAAAACAATTTAATTTGTTAACAATCAAAAACCAGAGTAAGATAATGAGAAAGAGAACTACACCTTAGAAAGGCATTTCTCCCCCACTCCTCATTCTTCCCAGGCCCAAAGGCTTTGTTCCTGATTCTTCTACCTTCTCCCCCCAGTGGTGCAGGGGGGCAGGGAATGGGGGCTGTGGTCAGTCCCTCACGTGTTGTCTGTGCCGCTCCTTCCTCCTCAGGGGGAGGACTCCTCACACTCTTCCCCTGGTCCAGCGTGGGGCCCCTCTCATGGTAGAGTCCTTCACAAACTGCTCCAAGGTGAGTCATTCTTGCGGCCTCCGGTCTCCACTGACTGTTCCAGCATGGGTCCCTTCCACAGAGTCACGGCCTCCTTTGGGCACAGCCATTTCTTCCAGCAAGGGGTCCTCCACGGGCTACAGGGTGATATCTGCTCCATCATTAAATCTCAGTGAGCTATAGGTGAGCTCTGCTCAGGTCTGTTGGCTGCATGGGGACACATGTGTGTCACCATGAGTCTTCACCAGGGGCCAGAGGGGAATCTGTGCTCCAGGGCACCTCCTCCCTCTCCATTCTCTTCACTGAACTGCCTGTCTATGTAGTTTCTCTCACATCCCACTCTTCTCTCTGCTCCCTCTTGAATACATTCTTTGCAGAGGTGCTGACTGGATTGGCCTTGGCCAGAGGTAGGTCTGGCCTGGAGCTGGGGGAACTTCCAGCAGTTTCTCACAGTGGCCATCTTCGTAGCCCACTCCCCTACTACCAAAAAACCCACCACACAAAACCACACACCAACGACAAAGCTAGTTAGTCTGGGAGCATGCTGTGAGGATGTTCCTGCATTGCTTCTGATGCTGGGCTGGCTCAGGGATGCATGCACGTCTCTGTTTTGTGCAGCTTAGACGTGCCTTGTGTTGTATAACTGCTGGGGAGGAAAGGCCAGGACTGTCACAAGAAATAACCTTCAAAGTTGTATGGCTTTGGCTTCCCAAACAGCTACACACTTTGGAGAAATAAGCAATGCTTATTGAACTTGAGATGGGAGGGAGGGAAGAGGGTCAGACTTTGGCATTTTGCCTGGAAGGGTATCACCTTTGTCTGGGCAGCGTTGACAGGGACAGATTGGAGCTGGTTCAGTTACTGAACCTGCAAATGCTGGAGCCAAGGTCTGGGGGAGCTGTCCCTGCTGTGACAGCCAAGCCTGCTAATGTTTGTGTCTCGAGGTGCTGTGTAAAAAGCACTCATATCTCTCAGATAATTCAAAAACTCCTCTCTAAGGACTGCTGAATGAAGGGGCACATTCAGCAAGCATTAATTTAACCTCAAGTAATGCTTAGATACTGTGTAGTTTTGGACCAGGAAGGTTTGTCTATCAGCACAGCTACCTTTTAGACTTATAGATGTGTTTAGCTTCACAGTTATTTATCTTTCTTCTAAAGCCGTCTTTGGAATACCTGCATATATCCATTCATTTGTGTTTTCATCTACATATCAACATACAATGGTCTTAACCCTATTCATATATTTTACTCTGACTTTCTGGGCCATATATTTAAAGCAGCATGAAGTGGTTTTCTCATAAAGAGAAAACTCCAAAGTATTGCCCACAATGGATTTGTGTGTGGTATGAAATAACTTACTCTACAGTTGGAAGAGACGATTTGACTGTACCTACAGTTTGGGGGCACAACCACAGCTGTAATTTGAAGGTGTTTTATTTTTAGCTGAGTGTCACACTTTCTGGAAATGTATTACAAAAAGGGCAATGAAGTCACTGTGCAATTTTAAAGAGAGGTTCTTTTTCCAATGCATTTCTGAGGAGACACTGAAATAAATATTTGCAATCCAGCTTGGTAATTCTAAGCACCACCATATCACTCATCAAAATGTTCAGTGGTGTAAGGCTTTGTAAGAGCGTGTGTTATTGCAAGGCAGTTTATAGAGCAAACAATAGCTAGTGTCAATATACTGTACTGTGCACTAAATCAATAAGAGGTGATTTTGACTTCGGGTTTACACAGGCTCACAAAAGAATTTGTTCACTTCAGTCTCAGCAGTCGACTGTGAGATGTGTTAGCCTCCTGGTGAATGCATTCTCATTTCTTTGTTCTAGGACCTGTAGGTTCCTTGCTGATGGAAGATGCTATTGATTAGAATAACTGCATGGTTTTTTCTTTTTTCTTTTTCTTTCCCCTTCTTTCCTTCTTTTTAAGCATTGCAGGGATAAATTACTGAGCTGGTTTCCCCACTGAAAACCTTCAAATAATTTCAGTGTGCTTTATGAAGAAATACAGTTGGTTCAATATATTACTCCCCATTCCTTCATCTAGTATTTTGTTGTAACAAGAGAGGACACTTTTACTGATGAAAATCATTGTTTGCCACTGAACGCTTGTAGCTGTTTTAGTAGGATAAAGTTAAACTCAAGTTATCTTGGGCAATACCAAATTTGGAACTGATCTTCCAAAAACTCCCCACTTCCTATTAAAAACTAATAGTGCAAAATGTGTGAAAAAAACCAAAACAACAAACTCTTGCAAGATATAAGACAAAGATAAGTAATTTGGTTAGCAAAACTCCGAACTTTTTGCCTTGGAAGTGCATGAAGAAAATATTCTTAATCCTACCTCAAGCTCATTTTAAAAAATATTCTTGTGAGTTTCTCTTGCCTGTGCGCTCATACACAAAGATGACCATAAAAGACAGTTAAAGGGGTTAAATAATAATTTTATCTTGATGTACCATTTAAAACATGTCTCTTTTCTACCTGTTGAATTCCCCCCTGTTCCTTTTGGCTCCCTTTCCCAACAGGTTTGTGACTTTGCCACATGCCGGCTGTACCTACTGCAGGCAGACAGCATGCGAGCACCCCAGCTCCTGCCCTGCAGATGTGTGTGAGGCGGGTGTCACTCCGAAGCCATATTGCTGACACCATCTTGCTGCAGAGTGACTGGCTGGTGTTCAGAGAGCTGGCAACAGGCAGATTGATGCAAGAGAGCGTTATACTGTGAGTGGCGCAAGGAAGGAACCGAAAAAGGAACTGGAGAAATTTTGAATTCGTGAGATTTGCCCAGGAAAGGAGTGAGTTGCTGCCAGATTTCCTTATGGAAGGGCATGCTAGCCGGGCTGTGGTGAAAAAGGGAGCCTGATACTGCCATCTCACCTACATTTGTATTTGTGGATGCTTGCTTTTTTAAGAAACATCTTTTGGAGGCTTTGCTGGTGTGCTGTAGATTACACCGCGCTGTTGCTAGGTGGCAATGTGTCTTCAAGAAAGACAGGCAGCGGTGGTGTGGGGAAGGGGCCAGTGCTGTTGCCTGTACCCCGAGAAGGGGCTTGCTGACAAACTTCAGTATAAAGCTTTATGCAATTTAAGGCAACTGTTGGTGACTATTTTTTTTTTTTAATCTAAACAGGAACATGCTGCAAGATGTGAACCAAAGATGTCTTGAAATCTGCCTGAAACCTTTGCATGCTCAAGAGTGCATTACCTTCAGAGTGCCTATCTTTCTGGCTCTTCTCTTCTTTATAAGAAGACCTTGTGTTACTTGGCTGAACATGAATTAAATTAGCCTGTGCCAATTGATGTGCTGGAAGTAGCTTTTGCTCAAGAGCAAGACACAGTCCTGGGTTCAGAAACCTGCTCTGTATAAACAAATGCTATTTGTTATACATGGTATAATGTGTTCCAGCTTTATTTGTTCTGAGCAAGATGTGCCAAGGATACATCCAGTATTTTTTTTATCCTGGAAACTCAGAGTGGAAGGGAAAATTATTTTCATCCATCTGATCCTGGTTGCTATTTACTTAGAAATGACAATTATTTTAAAGATAATTAATTCTGAGACAGTCATAGATCTCTAGTTCAGTGCAGCTGGCAGACAATGACTGATTCAAAAGCAGTAATTATTACAGGTCTGGAAAGAGCTGAAATGACCCAGATGGTTAGCCCAATTAAACTGATCCAGAAGTCATCAGAAGTAGTGCAAATCCTCTATTTCTACTGGGTACAGCAGTGCATAAAGACCTGTGATAGCAGGGGACAGGTGCTAGTGAATCAGGTTGAGGCGACTGAGAGCTGTACCATAAAGACATCCTGCCGTCAGCCAGCTGGATAGACTTTTGAAGCACTGAGGTCCTGGTGGTGAAAAGCTGAGAGATTAAAACACAGACACTGAGTGAAGTAGATCCCCTCTGCCAGTCTCCGACTGAGTGGTTGTTGGCCCATACACACAGTAAAAGAGTAAAACAGACTAAGAATATATTCTGAAAAGGAGAATGAGGGCAAGAGCCCCATTTAGGGTTGAAGCTCTCTGACAAATAATAAGGACAGAGTTTAAGCAGGGTTTTGTTTTCTATCATATCTCCAAGCATTATATTCTAACAAAAAACCAAGATTTTCTGGCAGTAGTCTTATATGTGACTAGTTTTGGAGCACTTGATGTACTCTGGCAGTAATAGCTGCACAAATGTGCTAGTGGAAGCTGCTTCTCTATGATAAAAAAGAAACATGACAAAAATGTCTAAAAGAAGTGAGGAAAAAAAGCAAAGAAGTGTGTTGATGTGAAGATGTATTAATGACCGAATCTGGTGATGCTGAGGGATTAGAATAATAGGTGAAGAAGAGTGCAGGAAGGACCCTTAAGACTGAAAAAATATGAGAGAAAGATCATAGGTGCTGTATGTGTTCCCCAGCAGAACAATGACATTAAGGAAGCTTTTAAAGTTTGGCAAGTTGTTCCCAAGAAATCAGACCCCTCATGGGAAAGCTCTGTAGTAGTATCAGAGAATCCACTGGTCAGGTGGCTATGAGGTTGCAGTGAAGTATTGGTGTAGCATATGTAATCCATGAGTTCATACATAAGGATTTGTTGGAAAAGGATGTTAAAATACTTGAGTGCCTACTGGAGGGGGTTCAGCCTGTGGTCTCTTCTTAGCTCCACTAAATTACATAATGGAGACAGTGAAGTGTGGTTCATCATCTTTGATGTTTTGTTCAAATAAGAATTGAAAACAAAAAATTACTCCATAATAAAAAAAAAATGTCTGGGTCAGCAGGGAATTGCAGACGTATATGGAGGCAACAAAGGCAGTCAAACAAAACCTTGGCATGATTTCGAATCCTGGGAGCTATGCTTAGTCCATAAAGATGAGGCTAGAAGTACCTGCAATAGAAAATAAATGCTATGAACAGCAAGAGTGTCTCGAGAGATGTCCATTGGATAGAGCAAGGCTGTCATTCCAGACAGTCCCATATTCTAAAGTTAAGTTTCTGCAGGTTCCAGAAGCAAACAAGATAGGGGACCTGAATTAGCTGGCCTGACCAAGGGATAGACAACAAACAGAGCAGTTTTAATTTGTGGAATTAGTTGTTTTAGTATCACCTGATAACTTTGATGCCCATGTGATGGGGACATCACAAGAAAATTAAAGGATCCACAAAGACACCTTGGACATTGTTATTAGGCTTACATATGTATGTATATTTCTGGCATCCTGAATTACATATCAGCTGGTGCTTGATTGTTGTTATATTTGCACGGGAAGGTAAGACACAGTGAACTGTCCCCTTGGGAGTGTCTGGAACAAGCTGCTGATTGGTGTGTGACTACTTACATTGAACAACATTGTGTTAGAAGTCCAAAACCAAATGAAGCTTATCTCTCCTTGCCTTGGATTTCTAAATTCTGCAGTGTGCACAAGACAGACCGTATGCAACTGATAAAAGTATCATACCAGTCAATCCTCTTTCAGGAAAACTAAATTCCAACTTAATAATGGCTCTTGCTAAAAGCTTAATGTGATTTAGATGAGGCTGTCCGGGAATTTGCAATATACTTCTTTTACTTTAAACAATGAAATTGGATAGTGTTTCTTCAAACAAGCTAATCTCATCCTTGTCCTCTATACTCACTGCTGTAGAGCTTAGAAAATCACCAATTGCACTGTACTGTTAATTCCATTTATTTCTCAATATATTTTACATTATAAATATTAAAAAGAGTAATTACAGGAAAAGTCAAAGTTAACTGATCTTTGTTGGCAGGCTGCAGTGACTTACATTAGCATCTTGTCTTCAGTGCTCCCCTTGAAATGACAGCAGCTATAAAAACATATTTGTAAGTTTGCCTAACCACTGTACAAATATTTTAGAAAATACAGTCTTTGCTCCAAAAAATATCAGTAAAACAGATACTGAGCCAGCAAAGACACCAAATCAAATGGAAGAGGTAGGGAAGGCTGTTAAGAGAACAGATTAAGTTATTCATCTCTGAATGGCGTTTCCATTACTGTGAAACTGCTTGGAATGAAATGGGCAAATAGCTTTGTCTGAAGAAAAAATAGCTGCAAGTGTGGTGGCATCGTTTGCTTAGGTTGGTTGTTATGAGATGACTTTGATTTGGAGGAAGGGTGAAGAAGAGTTGGAAAGGAATCTTAATCAGCATTGACAGCAAAAAAGAAAGGACAGAATGTGATTCATGCAGAGGAGCATACGCTGGGCAGCAGGCACTTACACAGCTGGGCATTCTGTGAGTTAATTTCCTTGAGCATTGCTTGCTTCTTGCTCTTTCCAGGCAGGCTGTGGATATATTTGTCAATGTTTGCATAGTGCCACACACGGCCTTCCAAAACCTCCCTCTCTACTGGTTAGAGAGATTGACAGCACACTGCTCTGTTCTGAACTGAGCATGGGGGAAAGAGGAAAGAGTACATAGAAATGTGAGGGAGGGCAGTCTGAGGCACGCAACACCATCATGACACTCGTGCTTTAGATCAGATTGCATTATCACCGGTGACCTAAGCGTGGAACCTGGTTTTGCACAGGATGGTTCAAAGATTATGGTGAGTGTTATGGCTAGTGTGAGAACCAAACACCAGTGAAGTGAATTTTACTGGACTTGTGCCGGGGATACTATAGTGGCTGGTGCTGTATTCTTTTCTCTACCCNGCTAAAAGCTTAATGTGATTTAGATGAGGCTGTCCGGGAATTTGCAATATACTTCTTTTACTTTAAACAATGAAATTGGATAGTGTTTCTTCAAACAAGCTAATCTCATCCTTGTCCTCTATACTCACTGCTGTAGAGCTTAGAAAATCACCAATTGCACTGTACTGTTAATTCCATTTATTTCTCAATATATTTTACATTATAAATATTAAAAAGAGTAATTACATGAAAAGTCAAAGTTAACTGATCTTTGTTGGCAGGCTGCAGTGACTTACATTAGCATCTTGTCTTCAGTGCTCCCCTTGAAATGACAGCAGCTATAAAAACATATTTGTAAGTTTGCCTAACCACTGTACAAATATTTTAGAAAATACAGTCTTTGCTCCAAAAAATATCAGTAAAACAGATACTGAGCCAGCAAAGACACCAAATCAAATGGAAGAGGTAGGGAAGGCTGTTAAGAGAACAGATTAAGTTATTCATCTCTGAATGGCGTTTCCATTACTGTGAAACTGCTTGGAATGAAATGGGCAAATAGCTTTGTCTGAAGAAAAAATAGCTGCAAGTGTGGTGGCATCGTTTGCTTAGGTTGGTTGTTATGAGATGACTTTGATTTGGAGGAAGGGTGAAGAAGAGTTGGAAAGGAATCTTAATCAGCATTGACAGCAAAAAAGAAAGGACAGAATGTGATTCATGCAGAGGAGCATACGCTGGGCAGCAGGCACTTACACAGCTGGGCATTCTGTGAGTTAATTTCCTTGAGCATTGCTTGCTTCTTGCTCTTTCCAGGCAGGCTGTGGATATATTTGTCAATGTTTGCATAGTGCCACACACGGCCTTCCAAAACCTCCCTCTCTACTGGTTAGAGAGATTGACAGCACACTGCTCTGTTCTGAACTGAGCATGGGGGAAAGAGGAAAGAGTACATAGAAATGTGAGGGAGGGCAGTCTGAGGCACGCAACACCATCATGACACTCGTGCTTTAGATCAGATTGCATTATCACCGGTGACCTAAGCGTGGAACCTGGTTTTGCACAGGATGGTTCAAAGATTATGGTGAGTGTTATGGCTAGTGTGAGAACCAAACACCAGTGAAGTGAATTTTACTGGACTTGTGCCGGGGATACTATAGTGGCTGGTGCTGTATTCTTTTCTCTACCCTGAGCCACTGTAAAATAAACTACTTTGGCTTCAATTACTACAGTGAATTTTTCATGAAAATGAAGCAGGCAACGGCTTTGGAAAGATCTGGAAGCTTCCCTGCCTAAAAAAGATGCACCCTGCTATGTTCTGCTGTTGTGAGGAAGAAAGATACCCTTTTGGGACAAAGGGAGGGATTATGTGGGAATACCAGGTTGTTTTTCAGAAATGCCAATGTTGTTTTTGATATTGGGAAGATGATCTAATTTCTGTTTTCACTGTTTAGGAAAACTGTGAAGGCTTGTTTTTGGTTTACTTGTGGGTTTTTGTTGGTTTTGTGTGTTTTCTTGTTTGTTTGTTTTCGGGTTTGTTTTTTTTGTTTGTTTGTTTGTTTGTTTTTTTAAGTGGTAGGGATCTGGTTACACAGAGGATGGAAATACCTTTGATTTCCTTAGTACTTCTTGCCATCTGCTGCTTTTTGAATCGCTCCTGTACCTTTACCCTATTCAAGTGCGCATACTTGTCAAACAGGTTGAGAAAGAAACATTTCAGTTTCTCACTGGGAAGCAGGTATCCTAGTACCAAACAGTCACAGACATTTCAGGATGCTATGGAATGAGCTTTGAGACAGAAGTGCAATTTCTGCTTTTATTCTTTTCTGCCTGACATTAACAGTGTCAGAAGTGACTCAGAAAATTGCTCAGTCTGGTTTATTGCTCCTCTGTAGTATTTCCAGTACTGCTGGTTACTGCTGCTCTGTACTGCTTCACTCCAGTGCTGTGAGGTTCTGTTATGTTCAGAGACACTGCTGTCTTGAGCTAAAGATACTTAATTTTTCTTAAGAATAAGTGGTGTAAATTCAGTCTACTTGTCAAGTAAAGCAGTCAACTTGATGGATCTGTGATCAGGGTAGGAGAGCCAGGCCACAACAGATATGACAGAGGTGGAGGAGAAGGCTGATAGATAGCTGGTTGTTTGATGCATGGATTGGAGATGACAGAGATGAACAGTGAATATCAGAGACAGTATTTGGTATTCGCAGCCTAGAAAATAAAACAGAAAAAGCAAAAAAAAAGGATTTAGATGATAGTGGAAATATGCCCACTTGCCACCACAGAGCATCCCCATGATCCCATTCTGCAGTTTAGGGAGAGCTTGTAGTAAGGACTCTGCTTCCTTAGGACTTGGACCCAGAGTGCTCTGATGGCTCACTGTTATGCTTGCTATTATATTATAAGTTGTTGAACTTTGATTTAAATTTTTTTATTTAGTGGCTACCTTTCCTTTATAGTTTTCTTTATAACTGAACAGCCTGCTGTACTAAGTTCAAAGTAGTTTCATAACATCTTGTGATTTTGTAAATCTCTAGTAAACATAAATAAAATCAAAAGAAGCATATGATAAAGTGATAAAACAAATGCAGTAACATACATCCTTATTTGTAAATACTGTCTGCTACCATGAAGGACTGATTTCAAACAGTATAATATTTTATCTATAAATATAGACATTCGGTTGTTCAAGTAGTCCAGACCTAGGTAAGCAGGAATACAAACTGACTTTTATTGCCATGACTGTGCTATACTGATAGTCCCTTGGAATTTGTCTCCAGTCTACAGGTCAGTATAATTAATATCTTGCATATTCTGATTCTAAGTATTCTTTCTGTGCAGAAAATGTCCTGCTCTGCAATACTGTCTTTACTGCTGCTAGTCTAAAACTGTAATATAGACATTGCAGCAGGACAGACTCTCAGACTCCAGACATAGAAAATTCTGTTTTAATACTGTGTTCAGCATTTGCTTAGGGTGTCATTAAAGTACTTCAACTGGGTAACCACATTGGATCAAATTTTGCCACCTAGGGAATAAATGTAATATATATGATGGGCAGAAATAACACATTAATATTCCTACTGTTGGGAAGGAACAGAACACCTCCTTGTTGGCTTACTGGTAGGCCAACTCTATCTTGGGTCTTCAAAACAGGCATCTCAGTGTAGTGTGAGGAAGGATAAATATGTCTTTCTAGTTTATATAGCCTTGTTCATGTTCAGGTGGGATGGGTAATAAATGGTTGTGTATGTTATACTGCTGGACTTGGTTTAGGAAACCTAGTTAATGTAAGTTATTTCAAAAACAATGCCCATCTCACCATCTGCAGAAGCACTAAACTTCTGTCATCACAGTGCTAAAAAGAAAACTTGTCAAAAACCTAAGTATCTCTCTGCATTGCAGGCAAAACTGTGACTAGAAGCAGAGAATGTCAAGCCCCTGCTTTGGTTGCTCCAGTGCATTACTGTCTTCTTTCTTTAGAGCTTCTGTTCCATGTGTTTGTTGTTCTCCAGTGGTTCTTCCAAAATGTTCACATACTTGATCAAGTTGGATACCAGTGTTTAGTCTCCAAGCACCAAAGCACTGTGACTTTCAGTTCTGTTATTGCTAAAATAA
>VZTO01012256.1:4939-31681 GCA_013400615.1 Syrrhaptes paradoxus
ATTTCAGCATTTTCACTAGGGAAGCAAGGAAGTATGTTGCTACAATCATCCTAACCCTGAGAAAGACTTATATCTGTATTTTAGTTATGCAAGATGAATGTAAGTGTTCCTTTTACTTTGTTGTATCTCACATGTAAATTACCTGTTAAATTGATAGGACTTACTTAATTTATTAACAATGTCCCATATATTATATATTTGGCCCTTCAGAGTGTTAGTAAGTAGATAATTATTTAACAGGGAAAATCATCAATAAACCAAATGCCTTGTCTTGCTTTGTTATAGGCTGGGCATTGAGTGCTGTTCATTGTCAATAAAAAGAGGTAAATGGCAGTGTAATTATAGCTCAGGATGACACTGAACCCTTCATATGGATAAATAATGGCAAATTTCAGACGTGTCCACCGAATGTGCATATTTGGCACTAACAGATAAATAATACAAATTAGATTCAGATTGTGCAGGGCACGAGTATATTAGTGTCAGGAATAGTGCAATCTGCAGACATTAAAATGGTAATGGTTTTTAAAAACCACTTAATCTTGAGAAATACCATCATTTGCTAAAATATTTCTGCATTTCTTTCTCGCTAGCATCTTGCCAAACTGCTGTACTTGATCGTGTTTAAAATGTGTAAATAATATGCAGTTCAACCTCCCATGACATAAATAATAATTCTCCCATTCAGATGTAGTTAGTTTACTTCTAAGCAATTCAGCTTGCCACATAAACCAAGAAAAGTATCAAGGACCAATTTCTTCTCATTTGGACCTCTATCTACATACTTCAGAATATCCTTGCAAATTTCCTGGGGTAGTCTGGGCAGTAAATTATAGTCAGTCTTCTAGAAAACATTTTGGATTATATTCATTTTACTGTATCCATCTTCTAGGTCCCTGAAGGAAACCAAATGTTGTCCATATTTCACCATACTTTTTTAGACTGTATGTTTTACATGCTTCTTTTTCAGCAGCCATGCCATGAACTTAAACGGTTTGACCTATGTCCATGTTGAGTCACAGGTGTTCCATAGTCAAACTGCTCACTGCTGATTTTGGCAATCTCCCACAGATATTAATCTCTGAGAGCTTGCTTGGATGTGTAAGGAAGTCAAGCATTGTCTTCAAGGGAAACTCAGTGTTTTGCATACCTCGGTAGTTAATAGTTGAAGTCTCAAGAATCAAAATCTTAGTCTACAAAGTCATCTTGCACCTCTGTTTTGAAAATCAGATCTTCCAGACTTGCAGAATATTTATTGGTGTTAAAAAGTCTTTATGCTTGCAGTGACAGCAGTACTGGTAGAAACTTATAGTAGCCAAAACCCCAAAATTCTAGAAGGTCCCAAAATATTTTTTTCCTGTTTTTTCCTTGTAAAAAGTATCAAATTATGCCATTAAACTGTTAGAATTATTTATTAAAGTTCTTTATATTTTAAAATCCTCGATTGTGTGTTACCCACACATCTACAATTGTATGCTGAGTAACTTCCTCTTTACTCCAAAGGCAACAGTGATTATGTTTGTCATGCAGGTGCAATTTAAAGTCACTGTATGGGAAATTTAACTATACTCTTTGATAATGTATATTTTGAATGATCAGTTCAGGAAAACACTGTAAATTACTATTTTAATTTAAGAAAACAGGTATATGAAATAATAGGACAAGACATATAGAAGCTACCAGCCAGGTCTGTGCCTGGCAGTCATTAGTTTAACAATACTTTGGACAGTTTTCAAGGTGGGGATATTTTTGTTTGTTTGCTGGGATTTTTTTGCTTTCAAATAGAAAAAGATTTTTTCAATATTACTTTTTTGTTTCAGAACCCTTTTAGTGTGGTTGTTGAATTCAGAAGTCATACTGTTCCCCAAAAATATCAAACCTTTGGAGTTTGTTTATTTAGTTGACAAAACCATGCACATCTGTGTTCAGATTGTCTCTCTAAGTTTCCTTGGCACAGTAATCTTCATGAAAAAGCTAAAAAATTGCCATGAAAAAAACCATCACTGTGGATCAAAGGAGAAGAAGTATATTTAATGTAAAAAAAATCTGACCACTGTAATCTTTTTCAAAGGGCATTTTTAATGGCAAGGAATATGTATTGAATGAGAGGGGGACTCTCATTCAATATAGGAAGAAAAAGATGAAGAAATGTGCAGTGGTCTTTTCCTGCAGATATGTGCAACGTTTTCATGAGGAGACTTTGTAGCACTGACCGTGTGGTCCATCAGTAAGTACTGTGAAATCTTGCAGATACATGGGTCAGCTTCCTGGCAATTTGGTCTATTAACATTGTCATTAGTTTTACTGTAGATTTTTTTTCTGACAAGTAGGATGAGGTGTGCTCTCTCTCTTAATTCCCCACGTCCGTTCTTATGTCTTCAAAATCAGCCTGGAGCTGAATTGCTTGAGAAGTTTATGAATAAAACTTCTGCGTGGGAAGGTGGTGATCTCCACCCATTCACTATTCATAGTTAAGTTCAGTAGTGCTATAAAATGTAAATATTACCACTACTTAGAAGTTAACATAATTTTACATTTTAAACAATCAGTTATAAATATTAACAAAATGATAGATAGTAGCTGACACAATGAAAGGATGCTTTGTAATGACAGGAGATTTAAAAAGTTGTATGAATGCCATAATATATTGAGCTGAGTAGCAATATACACATATATCAAATATGGCTTGGAATAGGAAAACTTATTAAAATTGGAAAACATTGCAGTGAATTTTTAAAGCCAGTCACACTTTTGAAAAAATGCTATCACTGGGAAATTCATTTCTGTTTATAATACATTTATATTATGTTATAGACTGGTGAAAAACAATGCAAACATGACTTAGGCATCAGTACATTTAGTACTTCTCTTTATAAAGGATTTGAGAGCTTAATAGTTATTTAATAGCCTCTAACCTAGAAAAACAACATGACTCTTAAGATTTGAGTGCCATGCAGGGAACATTTATATATTACCTAAAATAGTACAGAATTTTAACTAGCGATGGAGATGACATGTGGTGTACTTCTTTCACATGTGGTCATCTCAATCGTTGCTAGAGTTTATATTTACAGAAATAAATTATCAACATACTTGCAGAGCACGCTGAGGGCACATCCAATGGGCATGTCAGTTCTAGGATTTATTACACTTTTGATGCGAATCTCCTGATCACCCCTGCTTTTTATGCTTCAGTTTGTGTTGCATAGCTCTTTGCTAGACCCATATGAGCTTGGTAGATTAGACTAGACCTTAATCTGTGAAAAAGAGTAGTTACCAATTCATACAATTCAGAAGTTACTTTTTCAATATCATGTTCTATCTGTGAACCTTCCTAAATCAGAGGAAATCACCTTTAATAAGTTAATAACTTTTAAATATTTAAATTGTATTTAGAATCTAGCTTAGACATAATCTAATATTTTAAAAACATTATCAGACATGTCTCTCAATACAAACCACAATTTTTTAAGTAAGACTAAAAAAACTCTGCTAGAAACGCGTTGGCTAACATGCCATAGTAGAACTGCATTTTCCAGTCTGGATAACTTCTCTGACCTCCCTGTAGTTGTCCTGCTATCCAGGTGCCACTCTTGAAAAGTAACGTCCAAGCTTTATGAGATCTCTGATATAATTTGCTTTGTGTCTATTACTGTTTCTCCTCTGTTGTTCATTGTGAGCAGTTTATCACAGAATTAGGTACCCACTCTGCTTAGGGACGCCCACTTGTGCCACACTCTCATCTTAGGTTTGTTTAGCAGTGAACCTTGGCTCATATTTAACGTTTGTGAGATTTTTGAGCTTGGTTTCTTTGCAAAAATTTTGTAGTCCATTTTAAACCTAGTCGTCAGAAACTCTCTTACATCCTCATGAGGGTGGGTGGCTGGATGAGGAAGCTTAGGAGCATTGTCAAATTCCTCATTATACAAAGTATTTTTTTCGTCCTAAGTTCTCTATACTCAAAGCTTTTGGATGTTTGCAACATTTCTAATATGCAGTTGGTAACATACTCTTATCTGAGATTCCCTGCTTGATAATGAAAGAGGGGTGGCCCTTCTGGGCTTTCTCTCTGAAGCGAAGTGGCTGCCAACCATGGCACAGCTCTGCAGGGCTGCAAGCCTTCAGCAGCCACAGGAACCGTGAGGGTGATATTGCTCATTTAAATCCTTGATTCTAAACATTGCTTTGAGTAGGTTTGTTTATACTGACACCAAATTGTGCTGAAGTCAGTCGGGCTGTATGTGGTAGCAGTGTTTTGCTAGGATGGGGTCAGGTTGCAGGCCTGAGGCTGAGAGTTTATCTCTCTCTTTTTATACCAGAGAACCACTAGCTGCTTTTTTTTGATATACTTTAACTGCTCCAGCTCTCAGAAATGTTGTTATTGGCATCTATGTTATTTTTATAAATTGCATTCAAGATATTTCATTCTCTATCATCATTTATTCAAAAAAACCCCGTAAGTAGCCCAATTTGACTGTGATATAAACATTTCATTCATTCATTTAAAAAATGTGATAAGTGAGAGAAATGTGGGTTGGAAATGTAGCCAGAAGCCTGGAAAGCACATGATAGGAGTTGGGAAACAGCAGAGCGGATATCTGCACTCCACTTGAATGCTTAAAGTTTGTTCCAGACCATTAGGGTTGAACATTTGCAACCAACAGTTATGTGAGTAACACATATTTGAGTGCAGAGTGCACAATATTTTCCACTTACTCTACCCTGGTGCTGGTATGTTTTTTCTTTCTCTAAAAAATAGGAAAGATCAAATTTGACAAATATGAAGTGTAATCCTAAAGTAACAGCTAATCTTAATCCAAAATACTCAAACTTCGTTAATGCCGGTTTGCACCAGAAAATGTGCTGAAAGGGCTGGGGGGAAATGCCTGAGTTTACAGAGATGCTCAAGCATTGGAGTGGCTGGTGAGGGCTATCTGAGTTGAGTACCATGGAAATTTAGACTACTTTTTCATACCTTTGTGGATGTGTTTAGGTTACCAAATTGAAAATATTGCCCTCAGTCTATTTCAGTTGAAACTAGTCAGAGTGAAATTCTTCCATGCTTTGTAGGATGCATCTGCATGTGCAAAACAACTGGTAGCAAAAAGATCTTTTCTATTGCCTCTATACAAATGACTGATGTGATTATGTACATGCAGGAGAGACATATGCTAACAAAAAAATGAGTTATTATTCTAGTCATAATTGGAATGTAACTCCCACAGTCATCACTATAACATTAAACAATAGTATTGAAGTGTTCCTATGGTCATTACAGAAACAAATTAAAAATACACTTTTTTCCCCCCGTCTTTGAATCCGGCTGTTAAAGCTCCTGAAGATGAAACTAAAGATTAATCTGAACAGCCATTTAAATGTTTATAGGATTAAAATGCCGCCTAAGCCATTGTTTATTGTGACCACATACTCTACTGCATAGTATCTGTTGTCATGAGTGCAGATATAATAGCAGCATATTTTTGTAAAATTAAAAAAGTATATTGTTTGTAAAGCACACCATATAGATCAATAATTCTTTCTTACGAGCAAGCATGCTTTAAAACAAAGCACAATAGTGCAGTATTTCTGTGAGAAAACAAAAATTAAGTTTTAACTAGAAACACACAGCATTGTTTTTTAAACAAGTTGAATTGCTTTTAATGTTGGTGCTGTGCTCAAATCATCCTCAAATTACAAAGAAATATCTTCCATTCTGCAGGATAATGGGAAGATATTTTCTCTAATTTTTTTTGTTCCGCAAGTGTAGTCTTATCCTGTAAGTATCTTCAGAGTTTTGTGCTGCTTGTCATTCATTTTGTTGCCTCAAACACTTTTCAACCTTTGCAACTGTGTGAAGAAAGAAGGGGAAAATGGATCTGAAAATCAGAGCCTTCTGAATGCTATTAGGAGGTTTATTGCCATTCTTGATTCTTGAAAGAATTTGTGTAGAAACATCACTGGCCACCAGCTAATGGCAGCACGGCTGTAAGCCAGGAAAAGGAAAATAGCTCAGTGCAAGTGACCAATAAATGATGATGTTTGGGATCCTCAGTCCGAACAGTCTAATATGACGGTGTCCCCTCTACAGCTGGCTGGCCCACCCACAGTCCCATACAAAATGTGCTGCTTTCAACACGTTTCCCTAAGATTGGGTGTGTCTTGGGCTATGTAGGTGGCTGCCTGTCAGTAGGGAAACCTCAGGTCTGTGTTCAGTTTATATCCTGTCCAAAATTTAACATCAGTGGACAAGGAAATGGATTACCTCTCCTTCATGGAAATATAGAGTCTAAGCTGTTTAACAGTAATATTGATTTCCTTTAATATCAGATGTTGTAGTCAAATAGTAGAGAGTGAACAACTTAAAGGCTAAGTTTGCTTCGCTGGGCAAGGCACATCTCTTGCATGCTTGAAATTGAATGACCTTAGCTTTACCTGTTGTGGATCCTGGTATTTTAGGAAAGGAAAGCTGAAGCCAGCAGCATTTCAGAGGTGAGATGTTAAGCCTACCACATGGAGATTTTGCACCTTATGATTCAGCTAGTTGCAGTGAAGCAATGACCTGCATTAAGCAAGGAAATAAGTGACTTACAGAAGGCTGTGATCTTCAAGTTGGCCCGTAAAATATCTTATTTCAGGAGATTCAGCAGCATCATGATTACAGCAGCCGGGAGGAAAAAAAGAGTCTAGCTCTGCCTTGCTACTGTGGTGCCTATTTTCATCAACATGGGAGATGCTCTGAAATCCCAAAGGGATCAAACTGCAGAGACCCCACAACAAAGCCACCTTCTGCAGCTGCTAATAACCTTCTTCCCTCTGTCCGTTTCCCACAGGGCACCGACATTGTTTGACCTATCATCCCTGCCCTTTTCCCCCATCTTGGAACATCTCCCTCCTTTCCAGGGACGTTTGTCCCTATCCCAGTTACCTTACTGATACCTTGCCACCCCAAAGGTTCAGAGGCTGGGAGATGAAACGAAGAGAAAGCAGCACATGGTATGGAAGGAGAGCAGTGCAGTAAAGGTAGTGTCAGCTCAGTCCCTACTCCTCTACTGCCCTGAGTATATCTTCTAAGTATTCCTGCTTACAGGAGGAAGTAATTCTTATAATAAGAAAAAGAGGTGACATTTTTGAAATTAGGTCGGTGGGGGATTTTTAAACCTGGTCTGTGGAAGACATTATTATGATAACAATATGTTATATATTATAACTGTATTAAAATGTTTAATATACAAGCAAAAGGAAGAGATTCAAAGTGGGAAAAAAATAGATTTGAAAGCAGTATGCCAGCTCTTTCAGAACAGGTGTTGTAGTCTGTACTTAGCTTTAAGCATCACATTTCACCCCATTCAGGATGCATTTCTCTGCAGGATCACTATTCAACCATTGAAGAGAGGGAAAGACCCACCTACAGAGGATGATTCAAATCATGGAAGCCAAGCTCCTGCTCTGAATTATCCTTAAATAGGCTGTATCTCTGCACATCTGTTCAGAGTTGGAGATGATTCCCCTTCTAATGTAGGAACCTGAGTTACATGTACAAAGGCATGTAACTTTCTTTCAAGAATTAAAAATGGTAATGTGCATGTGACTGCCCTCCAAGATTTGTAATTACAGTCCTCTTATGCTTTCCAAATTCTAGGCTATCTTAAGAAATTAGAAAGAACTCATTCTCTGAGGGAAGAGTTGTTTAGCCACCAGACATATTAAAAGTGTGCTTTCTTATCACGCTTTCATAAGCATGACTTTACCAAATATAATTACTAATGCAGCAGTACTTGAATCCCAAGTCTTTTCCTCTTTCATTCCACAATGAAAAATTAATTTTCAATTAACAGATTAATAAATACTTGCATTTTTGAGCAAATATTTACTATTTCCAAGTAAAATATGGAGCTGGTTTTTTTTCCAAATCAATTTGGGTGATGTTTGTGCAGATGTTTTTATATGGGCTGATACAGAAATAGGTTAGAAGAAAACAGATAAAGCATATGCAATATGAAAAAGGTGTTGTGTAATGCTCTGACTCAAAATACAGGCTTTCTTGCAGATTTGCTCTCTGTTCTTATTCTTTCTTCCTAGTTTGGCATGACCAGATTTTCTTCCTCCTTCTCTCTCTACCCCTTTCAAGTATTAAATTTCTTCCTTCCTCACCTTCCCCGCAAAGTGAAGAAGCAGTTTGTGTTCAGGTCTCTTTTAAGCCTCTGAACCTGCACATCAAATAAACCAAAGTAGTTCCTCAGTGGATGAAAGATGGAGGAGAAATTATTAATAAGGTTGTTATTGACTCAGTGTGGCTTCAATATAACAGGAACCCCAACAGTTTAGTCCTTTTTATATATGGAGACATATGCAAGGCTTTTTCTGTGCCGTCAATATCAAATGATGCTGATGATACTGGTGCAAAGGAAAAAGGTTCAAATCAAAAGATTTGCATTACTTAATACAAAAAGAACTTTAACCTTTAAACATGAAACATTCTCCATAAATATTAAACATAGACTTGCATTTGATTGTTAAACCAGCAATAAAGTTCAATAAAACCCTTACTCTGTCCCCGAGAGTTGGCTCCCATATTACCAGCAACACAAATGACAGCCTAAACCAGCAGGTGTCCAGAAATGCTTATTGTAATATAAACCTTACAGAGTTACAATGGAGCTCACTTAAAAGACAAGACCATTTTCATTACGTTGTCAGCAACTTTATTTCCCACTGCAGTCATAGAAGCTGTTTTGCTAGAGCTTTTTCTCCCTTACAACTGAATCTTGACGTATGCAATGAAACATTTTGGTGGAATATTTCAGTATTTGAAAGACTTTTTTCTGACTGTGTTCATGCACCTTTTGTTTTCTGTGAATGTTCAGTTCCTGAGACTTACTGGCAGGAACATTCACTCAAAATGAATTTCAAAGATGCATGTGCATGTCACCATGGGAACTGAATGATGAACTCAAACAGAAGACCTGCTGCTGGGATGATTGTGTGCTTTATCCAGTTTGGGCATAGAAGCAGTGCCATGTGAATTATCTGAATAGTCACAGAGCAAATGCAATGGTTATGACTGGCAGAAACTTCTTTGCCATTGATCTAGGGAGAGTAAGAATACCTCATGACTGTGAAATGATCTTAAATTACAGTAGCTGGTGTATAATTTGCCCGTGCACATTCTATTGAGAAAGAAGAAAGCTACGTTGGACATAGGGGTTTTTTTCCCCTTAGTTATTTGCTTAACTCAATCTCTGCCTTCATTCCTCTGACTTCATGTGTTGATATGTTAATTCTTTGCCTGTTACCTCACCAGTCACTGACTGGTGAGGACACGCACTTGGCTTTACAACTTTATTTCAAAATTATGTTTGAGAATTGTGAAAGGAAAAACATTAATTTACTGCATGTGGAAAATAACATTTTCTTTTTAATTCACCTCTTTTTTGGTGGGTGAGAAGCTAGTTGATCCACTTTGCAAGGTATTAGTTAAGATGTTATTAAGCACTATGGAAAAAAATTCTGCAGTGGGACGAAAGTTTCATTTTTTTAATGGCTGTTTCGATGACAGTCACATGTTTTGTGGCAGTCACCGTAAGTTTAGACACTTCACAAACATCTGTAATAGAGAAACAGATTGTAGATTTGTAAGAATAATCACTGTTTGGTAAACTGAACCAGTGTAATTAGTCATTATCTGTCATATAATTCCTAAAATAGAAAGGGTTTTTTGACTTAACCTGATATATTGCTCTTTGCAGTTCCTTTAATTCGTAATTTCCATCAATCTATACTTATACTGCATTCCCCTAATTAGCAGGTCTAGAAAAAAATTCTGTATCACTTAATTCCTAAAAACTTTTTTAGTTTTTTACTATTTTGTCAAAGAAGCCACAGAGTAATTTAGTTGCATCATAGTTCTGTACTGGAAGCTTTCTGCTGGGGTAAAGAGCTTTATTTTTTCATTCCAGCTAGGTGAAGTGATAGGAAAAGCTTCAATTTTTTTTTTTTTTCTCTTTTTTCCCTCCTCATCTTTGGGGAAGCAATAGCCTCTACTGTACAGCCCTTATGCCACCCCAGAGAAGTGGGTGATTGCAGCAACAAAATAGGAAATGTGCCCACCTCTCATTAAATGACACCTTTAAGCCTGGCTGTACAGCACATGCCTTCTCACAGGCTTCAGTACTCACCTGGGGCCAAAGAAAGGCGCTATCACAAAAGGACTTGGTGTCAGACACAACATAGGTACAACAGAAGAGTGATAATTCCTTATCAAAAAAAAGAAATTAATAATTTAGCATCCAGTTAATTGTTGGAACACTTTATGCCCTTCAGGTCTTTTTCTGAGCTGGTTTGTTGAAGAATCAATAAATGTAAGTTTCAGACAGCACAAAATCCAAATTGTGCCAACTTCTGGGAACAAAATTAATATATTTGTTCTATCCTTTAGAGTTTGATTTATTCGTAATGATTTTGAGAGCTTCATGCAGCACAATTTTGGTGTTATTTTCTGTTAAAGATTTTCCCTCCTTTCCTTTTATTGGCCCCATTTCTCCCACACACAAATCCGCAAAGCCACAGATGCTCCATTACAATGATGTCAGTCTTGCTACAAGCTCCAGCTGTTTGGTAGGTACATTTATAAAGTTCAACCTTTTACATTATGCCATAAATGTATAGTTCATGTATAAACATAAAGCTAACATACTGCAGATCACTCCAAGTGTAATTTTAATGGAGGTTCAGTAAGTTTAAAAAATACTGAAAAGTGTTTAATCTTTCCGTTGGCAACATTTTCATAGTAAGTTTTCCAAATTTTTTTTTTTTCTGAAGATAGGTTTGACTGTTCCCTGCCCCCTCCGCTATTTCATCTTCTGTGATCTTTGGAAAAAGCAAGGAGTTATTTTAGTAAGACAATATGTATTTTAAATAAAGATGTCTGAGGAAAAATGTGTTTCTCTCCACATCTTCTTGGTTCTCAAACCCTCACTTAACGTTCTGTACATTCACCAGCGTACCACACTGAAAAACACCTAATTTCTAGAATTGCCAGAATTCAGTGATATGCGATATGGCAGATATTCTGTTGATAAGGTATATAAATTCTGACAGACTGTTTTAAAAATTAATTGAGAAATGGGTCTGAGCCTTAAAGCCTTTCTTTGTATTGTGTCCTGAATTTCAAAGAAAAGGCTAAACAGTGCATATTTGGCTCTGCCTCCTCCCCCTTTTCTCTTTGGTATGTACTTTGGAGTTCAGCTCATTGTAGCTTTGTGGATCATTGAACAGTGCCCACAGCATCCTTCCCTGCTCTCCCCTGGGTGCTTTCCTTCTTACGAGCAATGTCTTTATTTCTCTCTCTCCTTTTGAGTTACCTACTTTGTCTTAATTTGAATGTGGTGTTGAGTTATCACCATATTTGTACCATATAGTCATCATTATTCTAAAATAAATCTCCTCGCTTAGGAAGATTTTGAGGCTTAATCTCTGTTTTGTTGTCTCAGTAATAAAATGACTCTCAAGAGAGCAGATGAAAGCTGAGATCTTTCTCAGTAGTTCATGTTGCTTCAAGTAAGACCGAGAGAGAATAAAGGCCCTAATGTGATTGTAGAGGCTAAAGTTTGTGACCATGAGTTATCGCTATGTGGCTGCAGAACCTTCATTATTTTTGCAGATCAGCTTCATGTATTTAAAAATTCCAGTTCATAAATACGAACGAGCAGACGTTCAGTACTGAAATCTGAGGAAGAAAAATCTGATAAACTCCTTGTTAATTCATTTGTGTCCCAGTCTCCACATTATGATATCAGCGGTATAAGTGTTCTGCCTCACTTGTGTTCCTTTCAGCATTATGTACATCTCAAAATGGACAACTATGTTCTATGAACTGAGGGGAGCATTGTCCAAGGCTTCTACAAGGTGTGGAGATATAGTATGATATATAAAGTCAATCACATTTGTGACTATAATGCAGACGTCATTGGCAAGTTCAAAAAACCATAACAAAACCTATTGCTCAGAAATACAGATAATGTCACCATTATTTGTTTTCTTTTTAATTTGCAGGTCTTTTGTTATCCAGCAAATCCCAAGCAGCAATCTTTTCATGGTGGTAGTAGATAATGAATGCTTCTGTGATTCTGTCCCACCAATTACCATGGCACCTATAGAAATAAGGTATATCCTTTTATTTGCAGTGTTGCAGAAAGAGATTCAAGATACAAAAACTGTAAAACTTGCATTGCATGACTTAAGAATGCATCATTACCCATTATAAAGTGCTGTGAGTGGTTGAAATTAAGGCAGCTGAGAATGCATTCTTTCTTATTTTCAAGGAGAATTAGCTTTTTTTTTTTTTTTTGAACAGCAAATACAAATTAAGCACACACTCTTACATGCATCTTTAAGTATTGTAAGGTCATGGTTATCTGTAGATAGCTGAGCATCTTTTAAGTTACACCCTAAGTATGGAACTTCCATATGACAGTGGAGCTCATGATACTGGAACTTATAAAACTCTTTACAATATAGATATATTTTTATTTTAGGGATGGACTGGAGTATTGAAAATGTTTCAGAATCCTGCTTTCCAAAAATATAAAAATGTAGCAAAGCAAATTTAACACTTGATTTTTAGTTAGTAAAAATTGGAATTTCTCAGTAGCAGCCAGTGCTTTTATTGCAGACCTCTTACGGAAAGACAGGTTAGCAGTGTTAGTGCAAAGGTTACTGTCTAAACTTTCACTGAGGTGAAAGCACTAGAATGACCTTCTTTTTCTGGTGTTGACCACACACATCATCTTGGGTTTCTGATGGAGAGGAAGGAGCTGAAAGATTTTTACTACATTCATTTCAAAGCACTCACATAAACTTGGGACATTAAAATGCAATGCACAGAAGATCACTCCTTAACCACCTTGTACATAATGAATCCCTTAAATGTGAACGTTTAAAATCTCAGAAGATAAGACGACGCCCAGAATCTTGTCATGGATTTCACCCTGAAGTAAGTTTCTACCTACTTTTTCTTTCTTTTAGACTCTGGTAGATGTTTTATCTCTTAAAATAAACAAACAAAAAAAACCCAAACCAAAACAAAAAAACCCCACCAAACCCAAACCAAAAAAAAACCCCAACCAAACAAAAAAAACCCAAAAGCAAACAGGAAAATTGCCTTCTAAGATGGAACATCAGGAAACATTCTGAACACTCAGAACACGGTAGTAGGGAAACTGAGTGACATTGTAAGTGCTGCAAGTCTTTTTAGTACTCCTGTAGACAATGTCTGGACTTCCTGCTTCTGTAGACTGTTTTGTATCATACAAGAGAATGTGGTAGGATGTGAGCACAGACTGGCAGCCAGGAATATCTGAGAACTGACTCTGACTTAAGCACTGACCACAAGATTCCTCATTAGAAATGGTTGGGGACTTTGTGCCGTTAATGTTTTTTAAGGTTTTTCTCAGTAACCAACTTCAGTATCTCAACTGTCATGCTATGGTCATTATGTTTACACATAGTGTTGCTCGGGAGAGATCACTGCACGTATTTACCACTCTATGTTCTGTATAGTGCCAAGGCAATCTGATAGAGACCAGGACATGATTACAGTGGCTTGTACACCATATGCCTGTAGATGTCTGTTTTACTCTGGAGTAACATGCCCTCAATGGTGTAATGTAATGTAGAATGAGACCTAAAATACGGCATGAAGGGGATTGTGTGATGCTTGTTGATCATGCTCACTTTCAATCTACAGTCTAAACTTGTTCAAATGAAAATGTGTACCTATGTTACTTCTTGAGTGTATTTAATTCATGGGTTTTGTTGTTTGCACCAATCCTCTTCTGCCTGTGTAGTTTGGTAAATAATCATGTAATCAAGTATCAAAATTGAGTGGAATGACTTGTATTTATTTTCCTTTTTTTTGTTTGTTTTGTTTTGTTTTTTCCCTTTAGGAAAATGCAAGAGAATGTGGTGGTGTCTCAGGCCTTAGTGCTAAACCTCCTCTTCTTCTTCCTCTGATATTGATGATTTTATCAAGGTGACATTGACTGATGTGTTCAATTGGCATGCTAATACATGGATAAACTGTGATCTGGGAAATGGTGCAACATAAAGGACATGAAATATAGTCAGAGCATCAGCATTTCATGATATTAAACTGTTGGTGATATAAATTCTTAAAGATATGATGAAAAAAGATTTATCTTTTTACTCTGCAAGTCATGCAGATGTGAATTTGGCATATGGTAGTCATGATTCATCAAAAAAAAGGACTTGGTAGATAGACATGACCATTGCTTTGTCCCATTGAAAACAATTTAAAACTGTGTACTTTTTCAATAAAGTATATTAAAATCACAGTTTCAGAGTGTATTTTAAGTATAATAATATATTCGTTCCATTATTTAATGATGGGAAGAGAATAAAATAAGTGGAAGATGTTTTCTTATGCTTTTAGCCTATTTTTGGAAAGACTGAGAGAAGAAAAGTTAGCTTTTATAAGGCAGAATAGCTTTTATTAACAAGTCAAGGAAACACATGTGCATGTATGAAGCTGAGCAGGTAATAGGCTGTGCTGATTTATCGTGAAGGTTTGGTTTCTGGAAATAGCTATAAAACATCTTAGCCACTTTTAGAAAGTGAGCCAAAGCCTGATTAAAGCCTTTTCCCTAACTTGGGCAAGCTTTAGATCAAATTGGTTGATTTGGTTGCAGATGGCAAAATTAAATACTTTTCATCTGTTACAATTTGTGGGAAGAGACATAAAATAACCTATATAAAAGGATGATACTGTTCTGTTAGTGTTCTGCCCTACAGACGTCATGTCAGCTAGGAGAAACTCATTATGAGGAAAGTCATAAGTAGAGAAACTTTGACTTGCAACACGTCTGCGTAAGCAGAACTCATTATGGTTTTCACTGAGAATTCATTGAGGCTCACCCTTAGTGGACAAAGATAAAGATGAATTTTTTTTTTATTCTAGGCCTTATGTTCTTTGTAGGGGAAAGGAAAAGATAAAGAAAATAAACATTTTTTTAGTCTTTTAAAATGTTATACTAAGAAAGATATTTATCCTGCCCCTAGTATAATGAGTATATTTCTCTTGTAATTGGTAGTAATGCTCCTGTTGTTGATACATTTGATGAAGATCTTGATCTTTGAACTATGTTAATCTCTCAGTTTACCTTTGGAGTTTTGTATGAAGGTAGCTATCAAGAGAAATACGTGACTTTCTAGCAATATAATATATTAGATGCAAAATAAAATGCCCCTGTTCTAAATCTGGTACTTGAAGATTGCAGTTTCCTGATGGGGAGTAAGTGTGCTTTTAGCATTAGAGAAACACTAAGCAGATTTGCCGTGTAGCTTAGGCGAGAATAGGGAGCTAAGCTACTGAGAGGGGCTTTGTTTTAAGGAATACTATCCAGCTTGTAAGAGGAAGAAATAGTAAAATAAAATTTCCACTTCAATACTTTAACGGGTTCAAATGCATTGGTACTTCCTCTGGTTCTGAAATCATACAGATCTTTGTCTGGACTCATAATTTTCCTCGCCTTTTTTTGGTTAGGAGTGTTTTCCTATAGAATTCTCTGTCCTTCCTTGTTGATCTCAAAATCACTCACTCTGGGAATAATTTTCCAGCTGACATTCAGTCCATCTGTTGTCCTAGCGGCATGCTCTGTTTACTAAGCTAATTGGGAATTCAAGTCCTTTACTACACTTGGACCGACACAGATATCCTGCAGTTCTTTCTGCTTGTTTTTTCTCTGAGCACCATCCTCCCTTGCCCTCCATCATTCTCCCCAAAATTAATCTCAGTACTTTATTTATAAAGTATTCCAGTTTCTGATTTTTCTTCCGAGTTTCCAGAATGCACAACACTACAGCCTCATAATGCTTTTGTATGTCTGACGCTTTTTCTTTCTCAATGCAATTTAAATGGGAAATGTTTAAAAACCAATACAGTCCAGGTGATTTTTCCCTTATTGGTAGAAAGTGAAAAGAAAAATCTTTCTCACTAGAACCATTGAAAAGCTCTGCATACAAATGCCTATCCTGTCTGGTGTATGTCATTATTACTCTTACAAAGATAAAAAGTATATTAAAGAGGAAAAATTATTTCTACTGAACCAAGATGAAAATGCCTAATAATAATTCATTGTTAATTTTGGAAAGAGATGGACAGTTTTATAATTAGAAACGAGCTGGGGAGTAAAAAGAGAAATGAAAATATGACAGTCTGAATTAATATTGTGAAAGAGATTAAAATATGGGTATGTAAATGAATATTGCTCAGAGAAATGTGACAGTTCATTTTCATACATTAAGACAAAGTTATAAAGGCAGAATGTACTGGTGTAGACAAACAAGTTACTATGTAAAGCAGAATAATCCAAAGAAGTGTCTAGGTGTAAAAACATTTTTTATGAGTTGCCATTTCTTTGCTAATGAAGATGTCTTTTTAATTTTGTATTTATTCCTTTAGAAGTTTCTGATGCAGTGTGAATTTAGGTTCATAAAGCCAGTAAGCAGTTTAGGAGAAATGGAGACATTGCCTTGGGTTCACGCTTCTGGATCTTTGCCTATCCAGGTCCTCATAGCCAATTGAGTATGTTCACTTGCTGACATTCATGTTGATTTTTCTGAATTTCAGACATCCGTCATGAGTGCATGAAACAGATCAACTGTAGGCCAGTGATAATGCTGTGAGATGTCTATTTATTTGAACTAATTGGCTGCATCTTTACTAGCAAAGTGAGTGTGTCTGGAAACATTTCTTGGCACCGAGGCCAGCTGGCTTGGGGTGCTGCGTGTATGTGCTGGTGACATCCCTTGGTCTCCCGAACGGAGGAGCTGCAATACAAACAGCCTATGCCCAAACACAGAAATGATGATTACGAGGTTTATGGGACAGAGCTAGCTGACACAGGCTGAAAGCATGCCAAGGGCTATTCAAAACTGTTTTACAGAAGAGCTGATCTCATTCTAATGCATAGGAATGTTTCTCGACTGTTACGTTTACCAGTCTGTATGTCATCATTAGCTCTGAAACACTGAGAAGGTGTGAAGGTACCGTGAAGTGGGTCTGTGCTGTCATGCCATAACCTATGGCAGGTCATAGAAGGTGGAATCAAATTTCGTAACCTCACTAATCCTAGGTGCTGCTCTTCTCAAATCCTAAAAATACTATGTGAGGTCTGATCCAAAGTCCAATGTAGTTAATAGCAAAACGCAGATGTATATGTATGCATACATACAGCTGCATGTAAGTAAACGATATGCATTTTTAATAAATAGGAAATTCAGACCTCATCTATATTTTTTACCTCCCTGAATCTGAGGACAAATCCAAGCAGAACCTGGACAACTGTATGATCTGTTTCTATATAGCAAGAGGCATAGCTGAAAGTTTCAGTTTCTGCAGAGCCTGATTTTTTTTTTTTCTTTTTTACTGTCTTTGTTAATGGCATCGATTTTCAACTTATTAGCCCCAGCTGCCTCATCTTCCTTTAATCTTGATACAGCAAAAGCTGTTCGAGGGCTCAGGACTGGCCGTGGTCACACCATTTTCTAATGGCTTTGTGTGGGAAAACTGTCAGCCTGTAACTGTCAGTGCTGCAAACACTCCTCTAAACTCCTGTGAGCTAGAGAGCCTCAGGCAGGTTTCTGCAGCTGTGCTATCTTCTCTCATTGTTTTTGTGACACTGAGACTGCCTGACCTACTGCATTTTCCTGCCAGGGCCAATTCTGCAGTGTATCTGCTAGGTGAAACAGGTGGTTGCCTAGGGCAAGAAGATATTAAAAGCAGCCGTGATTCTTTCATTGCCTAAATGGCTTCAAGAGACTGTTTCAGTTTTCTGCTGATAGCACGAGCTCCAGAACAAGGCACCAGCCTGTTCAGCCCTTTTGATTCAAAAGGCAAGATAGAAGTTTGGCTCGGAAGTTTTGTGTCTCCTGAGCCCTTTATGGTCTCTGAGGACTTTTACATCTTGGGACTTTCTGTGCCTCTGACATTCTGACTTGTGCAAATGTAAATAGGCATTCACAATTGGAAAGTTTTCTGCAGAAGAGTGCATCAAAATCTTGCAACTGTGGAGAATATTGTTTATTTGATTTTCCTACTTGATTATTCTTCTCCTTGAGCTGTTCAAGATACTTCCATTAGTATGTTTTCTTCTTGTCCAAGTTCTTCCCCACAGCTCTGAAGGTTTCAAGTATGTTTTTAGCTGACTTGCTACTTGTTTTACACTGATGTACTCTGCCTGACAGGTCCAGCTCCTGTGTATCTGCTGAGAGAGATATGGTTCCCATACACAGCATCTTCAGAAGATCTCACTGGAGTTTATCACAATCCAATCTGAAGGCAATTTTCTTCTCTTGTTTTTAGACAAGACATTCTTCTAGACATGAGGCTCAGATCATATTTCTTCCAATATAATAGTATTATTGCTGTAGCTCCTTGGGAGGATTTACCTCATCTTCAAGAGTCAGTCCTATGTTTCTTCCCAATAATACTTTGGATTTGGATGTTATAACTTCAACATACCAAGCCATAGTGCATTCTTGTGATGCTCTGAGTAGGATATTTTTCCATCTCTTTCAGATTTTTTTCCTTCTTCCCATAGTAACTGTGGTTAACTAAGCAAATGTTATTTTATTGTTTGCAATTCCAGTACAAATTATTTTAAAAGTCCACATTTCTGTCTAGCAGATGTTTTGGAGAATTTCAAAGCACATTGTTAATCTAGGAAGAACCCATTGACTTTCATTGGTTTGCAGCTGGAACAAGAGTCACTTTTGTGTTAGGTTGGGTTAGATCCAGGTTAAAGATGGTAAAACAAAGCTATGCTGCCCTTCAGTAACTAATATTAACAACATGTATGCAATACATTTTAAAACAAATATTATACCTTACATAACATTTGTTAGATGCTAGATGACTGCTTAATGATCAGTTTTAAGAGCATAAAGCTTTCTTTGCAGAGTTAGATCTAATTGAAACTGAAATGAATGTAAACAAGGCATGCTCTTTCATCGTGAAAGCATTGCATTCCCATGGATGGAAATGTTAAATATCTAGTTACTGAGGCTTCCTTTAGTTTTGTAATTTAAAAAAGCACCCTTAATTAAACATAAAAAATAATTAAAGGATGGTAACTACTTTTTTTTTTTACAATTATTTTCTCCTAAGTCTGAAGGTGGCCTCACCTAAAAGTTGCCAGTAGAGCTGTGAATTCATCCAGCCATCCAAGTGATGAGATACTGAAACTTTAAGAAGACAATTTCCATTTCAACAGTTTTAAGAGATTTCATTGCTCATCCTTGAGGCAGAAATAACCAGGCAATTGTGTTTATGTCAAGCTACCCTCTAACACCTCACCAGGTGTCAAAAGCTCACATTTGTTCTCTGCTCTGCTGCTAACAGTTTCTGGCAGCATATGGGGCACCTTGTCTATGCAGACATTTGTAGGTAATTCACCCCAAATTGACAAAATGTTATGGAAAAAAAAAAATCAATGCAGTATCAAGATAAGTGGCATGAAATCTACTATATTCCCTGTGATATTTTCATTATTAAATGAAAGTCCNGAACTGCACTTATATGTGTTTAAAGCAGCCTTGTAAGAAAAGGTTACACTTGACAATTCTGAGTCAAATTTGAACCTCAACACCAGAAGTTCAAGTGGTTAATGCTGGATTTGTTTGACTATGTTAGGATTTAGTTTGCAGCTTTAACACACTGGGTATTTCACTTCCAGGAGAAAGGGAAGATCAGATTTCAGTTCATAGCAAGAAGTGTTTTGAATCAGCTATTTAAATGTCTGAGCAAGAGTGCGGAATGTTTAATAGAGAAAGCCAGTTGCAACTAGTTGGGATAGCTGAACTAATTGAGAATGCTTTTGGCAGACATGCGAATGTGCAGATGGCTTCTGAGACAGGAAATAAAAAATTGTTTTGTTTCGTTTCTTTGTTAGTGTTTTGGCACTGGTCAGTTAGGCTTAGCTGGAAAAGGAATGATTAATTTTCATTTGCCCGTGTTGTTTGTGGGGAAGAAAATAGATAGAATTAATTTGTAAGCTGCCATCTGCATTCCTGGATCTTCTAATACCGCCTCTGAGACATTACTGTGATATGTGCAATGGTTAAAATAGAATCCCAAGTTCCTGTCAATATTTTATCAGTTCTAGTTAATGAAGCTGTTTAGGTACATCTGTTTCATGTCTACAGATGTGAGTGAAATATTTAGGGAAAAAAGTATCTATTTACATGTCTAGTTTCTAAGCATCAAAAACAAAACAGAGCCACGATTAATTTGCAATTTCATTATCTCTAACAGACTTTAAAAAGCAGGACACAAAACCCAGTGATAAAAACTTTAATGGAGAGTTGTGATTTCCCACCATCAGATCTTTGTGGGTTTCAGCAAGGCATTTTGTTTTAAAGCAGACATTCTTCCTGCTTTTTCTTTTTCNTTTTTTTTACAATTATTTTCTCCTAAGTCTGAAGGTGGCCTCACCTAAAAGTTGCCAGTAGAGCTGTGAATTCATCCAGCCATCCAAGTGATGAGATACTGAAACTTTAAGAAGACAATTTCCATTTCAACAGTTTTAAGAGATTTCATTGCTCATCCTTGAGGCAGAAATAACCAGGCAATTGTGTTTATGTCAAGCTACCCTCTAACACCTCACCAGGTGTCAAAAGCTCACATTTGTTCTCTGCTCTGCTGCTAACAGTTTCTGGCAGCATATGGGGCACCTTGTCTATGCAGACATTTGTAGGTAATTCACCCCAAATTGACAAAATGTTATGGAAAAAAAAATCAATGCAGTATCAAGATAAGTGGCATGAAATCTACTATATTCCCTGTGATATTTTCATTATTAAATGAAAGTCCCTTGTTATCTTTATGTTAAATGGAATTAAGGATGAATTACCAGTTTGTCATGTCAGAGTGCTGCAGAATCCAAGTTGCATGTTGAAGAGTTGCGCTCTAGTTCATTCAAGTAGTGCAGAGTTTGGTTATCTCTTACTTGAATTCTTTTATCAGAAGGTTATAAGGAGTTGACAGCTAGTAGGGCCTCTGTAAGATCAAACTTGAAAGCTGGCTTTTTTGTTCCAGATGCGGTCTTGAACTGCACTTATATGTGTTTAAAGCAGCCTTGTAAGAAAAGGTTACACTTGACAATTCTGAGTCAAATTTGAACCTCAACACCAGAAGTTCAAGTGGTTAATGCTGGATTTGTTTGACTATGTTAGGATTTAGTTTGCAGCTTTAACACACTGGGTATTTCACTTCCAGGAGAAAGGGAAGATCAGATTTCAGTTCATAGCAAGAAGTGTTTTGAATCAGCTATTTAAATGTCTGAGCAAGAGTGCGAAATGTTTAATAGAGAAAGCCAGTTGCAACTAGTTGGGATAGCTGAACTAATTGAGAATGCTTTTGGCAGACATGCGAATGTGCAGATGGCTTCTGAGACAGGAAATAAAAAATTGTTTTGTTTCGTTTCTTTGTTAGTGTTTTGGCACTGGTCAGTTAGGCTTAGCTGGAAAAGGAATGATTAATTTTCATTTGCCCGTGTTGTTTGTGGGGAAGAAAATAGATAGAATTAATTTGTAAGCTGCCATCTGCATTCCTGGATCTTCTAATACCGCCTCTGAGACATTACTGTGATATGTGCAATGGTTAAAATAGAATCCCAAGTTCCTGTCAATATTTTATCAGTTCTAGTTAATGAAGCTGTTTAGGTACATCTGTTTCATGTCTACAGATGTGAGTGAAATATTTAGGGAAAAAAGTATCTATTTACATGTCTAGTTTCTAAGCATCAAAAACAAAACAGAGCCACGATTAATTTGCAATTTCATTATCTCTAACAGACTTTAAAAAGCAGGACACAAAACCCAGTGATAAAAACTTTAATGGAGAGTTGTGATTTCCCACCATCAGATCTTTGTGGGTTTCAGCAAGGCATTTTGTTTTAAAGCAGACATTCTTCCTGCTTTTTCTTTTTCGGTCTTTCAAAGACCAAACCCAGATAATTTCAAGAACTCCCAGGAAATCTATCCTCTGGAGAAAGAGTGAACAAAGAGTATTTTGAATTCAGCTTAAAACCTGAAGTTAATGTGATACACTCAAATTCATACAAGTATGGACTCTATAAGGGATATCTAGTTAATATCCTTTAGGTCCACTAGTAATGATGTAAGCAGAGATCTCCGTAGGAAGATAAATATTCAGTGAGATATACAAAGGTCAAGAATTGTTATTTTCCACTGATAAAACTTTTCTTGGCAGAAAACCACCAGATTTTATTTAAAATAAAAAAAAACTTTAAAAATTTGGGTTTATGAGAACTTAGAGGCATTGTTTAAGTCCATTTTTTAACCATGAAATCCTTTTGACATATGGCAGTCATTATGTACTTGCATCTATCTTGAAAGATTTTTTTTCTAATAGAAGATACTTAGAAGTTTCACATTTAACATATTTTTCAATAAACACTTGAGAACTTCTTAACAGTAAACAATAATCTTAAACTGCCTTGCCAAGCATGTAAATGATCTACAACTCCTAATGCACCAAAGATTGTTGCATATTTTATGCTCTGCATTTAGGACCTCTAGGCAGTGCTGTTTCAGATTAGGAAAAACCATGAATTTCCTAACTGTTTCACTTGAGACAAGGCTTTATCCTTCTGATATTCATGGCAGAAAACCTGTAAATTTGTCCTGCCCATTCCTTTCCAAATACAGTAACCCTGTCTTCATTAGCATCTGACAGATTTAAGATTAGTGGAGGATACCCTAATGCAAAAAAGAAAACAAACCTCTATGAGCAAAATAAACAGGAAAAAACCCTCTATGCTTTATACAGCTTTCTCTTTCTGTCTAGCTTTTGCTTCAGTCTTACACAAGAAGAAAAACCCCTTGTTAACATGGCAGGCTTAGAAAGGAAAGATTATGGCCTTTTGAAAGGCCACATTTTTCCTTCTGTCTTGTTGTAACAGTCAACAGAAATATCTATGCCACTTTCTTGGAAATATTTTTGCTTTCATGTAGATGTACTGGTAAAACTACCTATGAACAGGTACAGCGTATAAGATTCATCTTTTTTAGGTGTTAGAGAGTGAAATGAAACTTTGTTTAGACAACATTTTCATAGCTTTAGTATAAAGCTGTTTTTATGTGGAAGGACACAACTATATATTATTAGAGGTGGTGCCTCAGAGCCAACTTGCAGAAAAGGAGCATGCTTGTATTTGTGATAAGTAAGATGTCTTATGGGAAGCTTTATTTGCCGTCCAAGATTGAGCACGAGCAAGAACAGCACAGACTCAAAGCTGAAGCAGCTGAAGACAAAGTAGGAAGGGAAGCTGGCTCTGAGTAAGTTCTGGAAAACAGAAAAACAAAAAGACAAGCTACCCACTGAGCTGGGTTTGGGCTTGGTTCAGCACAGAGTTCCTCTTGAATTCTTCTCCTGTATTGTCCTCATTTTAAAGTTGGGGAGGTGGAAATGCAGAGCACTCAGGATGTGAATCCCTTGAACTTTTGCATTTGTATTTCCATCAGGAAGTAAAAGTAGCCTAGTGCTTGACCTGACTGGGTTGTAAATACTTTGCCCCAGAAATGTTACATTGATCAAATCAGGAATTAAAATTGAGGGGCCTGGTCATTCTGTCAGTTGCACACTAGCAGTGTAACTATATGGCTACAAAGAACTTTGTCTATCAGTTTCATGTTCAGCCTATTAAACTAGTGTCCTGAGGCAAAATAGGCTGATTATTTGAATAGACACAGAATAAGAAATGTGAAAAATCTCACATCTTTTGCAAATGCTACTGGAGTCTTATCCACTTTTTAACAGAAGTAACAGGAATATAAGTCCAGGTATCTTTTCCATACCTTTAGTGTACTTTAGCTTGGAGGATATGAAGTCCTTAATCTAAAATATCTGTTATCTGAAGATCAGTGCTACAAATAAAGAAGTTGATTTCAAAAAGATTTCTTAAAGTATAAAATCTTAAATCTTGAATGGTGCCTATAAGATCTGAAGTGTAATATCCTTCCTTTCTGGAAGAAGATATCAAACTATTCTTAAAGCCTAACATAGCTAAGTAATTGTGAAACACTGCAAAATACTCCCACAAGCCTCTTGACCCATTTGTTACTGAACTTCTGTAAACATGAATTTCCATTACCTGCACTATCCTCTAGAAGAGATTTGCATCTCATATAAATGAAAAAAACAGGTACTTATCAAACAGACAATGCTTTAACATATTCAGTAGATCAGGTTTTGCATTCTTTTTAATAGCCAAATAATCACTAAAGAAATACAATTGCAACATTCATGAAGAAGAAAGGAGAAAGCAAATGGGTATAAAATTAACATATCATTCTTTGTTCCAGTCTTTAGAAACTGCTGTACTCCACATCTGTTTCTTCTCCATAGTTTTATCACGTTGGATCATTTCTGCTATAGCTTATAGAGCTCTAGGTCCTTTTAAATTCTTCAATTTTGTGTTTCTATTCCTACTTACTTTATTTCCATAAGTTCTGAAAAAATCCTAAAACACCCACCAAACCCTAGCATCAGATAGATGAAGATAAAGAGCTCAATGAATCCTTTTGGAGTTTTATATATAGTCTGCTACCATTAGGACCAGAAAGATCAGTTTCACAGTACTATAGTGGATATATATGTGTGTGTATGTGTCTATATATGTATGTATGTATATTTGCATGTATTATCATTCTGGAAAAAACTTATGTTGTAGAGAGCTTTTTTTTACTGATGCAGATATTGACAAGCAACATGTCATCCTAGAACATCCTTACTTTCTGGTTCTGATTACACCCTCTTAACCTAGTCTATATCTATGCACTGGAGTGCAATAATTCATGGAATATTATGGGCCACCTATATTTCAAGCTGGCTTCTCAAGTGACAGCATAACTCTTTCACAATCTCCTGGTCCAGTTTTGAACAGAGAATGTAAATCCTTGTCTCCTTTCCCTCCCCAATGAATTCGAAGAGTGCAGCAGCATTCCCTCTGTCCATGCACTGCACAACAAAGCTCCCTGCACTTCATCCCATCTGTCCTCCCTACACGGACAGCCTCTAAAGTGTCTAATGTATGGGTGAGGGGGATAGAATTAGGAAAGAACATCTATTGAGAAGCCCGAGATGACAGTACTTTTTTTCCAGTTCTGTTTGCTTTCACTTGATATTTTTCAAGGATTTGTTGGAGAGAATTAGCTTCAGTTCCTATTCATACATTCACGTAATGTGCTTTTTTAGCACTTGTGACCTACTTGAAGTGGCTTGGCAGGACCATTCAAAGGCAATAGAAATCTGTGGTGCACTTTAAAATGATGTTTTTAAATGCAATATAGAGTATAACACTCTCAGATTTACCTGTCAATTCATCTCTCCTTTAGTTTCAGGGAAAGAAAAGACGTTGGATTTATCTTAATGCTTGACTGTAACAAAAAGCTTTTTTTCCTTCTGTTTCCACTGAGTTTGCTGGAAACTGTATCGGAAAGGACCAATGATAGCTACTTAGAGTGATTTCAGCAGGAAAAAAGTACATATGGGCCTGATTCTGCATCCCACTGCAAGCATTGGGTGTTTGAGGGAGCCACTGAATGTGGGACTGGAACCTCGCTGTTTCTGGGAATCTGCAACTTTGTTTTCTCAGTGGAGTTTTAAGTCAAGTGCTAGCCTGGCTCTTAAGATCTGCTAGTTCAAGCTCACTCCTGTGCTAACTCCTTCAATTGCAGTCAGTTTAACCTATTGGCTAACACAGTTGCAAGAAGAAATGTTATTTGTATCGTTGGTGCTGCTGTTTTCCCCCTTTTCTTTCACCTATACAGTTCTCAGAAAATGACTGTTCTTACAAGGATTGGAGACCATGATTATTCTTTTTTTTATTCAGTTGTCTCGGGTTAATATATGACCTTTTACCTTTACTGAGGAATTTCCCCATATGTCTGCTCAAAGAATTTCCTTGGGTGATTCTCTGTGGATTACATTCCATGTTTTGTGGAGGTGAATTATGATTGGATTAGAAAGGCGTAAATCTTCCTGAGTTTTCAGGAGATGATTTCCTGGATTTCCAAAGTTAGCAATATGTCATTCTATCTTCACTCATGCCATGGGCTCTGTAACCCTGTTCCAGGTGGAATTGGTTTCTGCCTGGTTGAAATTCATTTGCTTTAATTTGGAGTTCTTAAAGTTTAGCAATCAAAAGCAACAGAGATCATGCAAATATAAGCAAATGGCTTTTGTACAGACCTGTTAAAGTGATTCAGAAAGCTTACTGCTGAGAAAACAGAGTCTAGCTAATGTTCTGTCTGTAGGAGACAGCTCTCTGCCAGGTGAGATCTTTTTGATCCAATGGGATAAAGAGAAGCATTCAAATAACTAAAGCTGTCTAACTAACTGACAGCAACTGATATCCTAATTCATTTTTCTTTCTTGTGAAAAGCTTACAAGGTACTGCATATTGCTAATGTTTATGAGTTTGTTATAAAGAAAAATGTATATTCTTTAGAATTCACTTAGAGCTATTGCTGCAATTATTCCTCATTATTTTTCTGTTAAGAAAGATGATGGGTCATGCCCAGTAAAAGTTAGTTTTAAAATGTTTCTTTAAAAATTAGAATTAATATTCTCATAAGTTTTTCAATATTCCTTGAACATGAAAAGATTTCCCTTTCTGTCAACATTAATCATATATAGAGGAC